>CM041779.1:91012829-91055329 GCA_023374045.1 Limonium bicolor | reverse complement strand
AGCCCGAGTGGAAGTCAGGTAGGTAAGCTTTGGCTAAGCTAGTGGGAGGTTGAAGTCCAAAAAGGAAAACAACCCTAACATAAGGAGAGAGCCGAATCTGATTCAGATATCGACCCCCATACATACACGCGTGACCGGAACGACCGGATTCCTCACTCCCCGGTTAGCACTTGTTAGAAGTCCCACAGTGGGAACTTAACACAATCTCTCACAAGTAAGTGTTTAAGTCCAGTTAGACATACAAGGGAAGCAAGACATAAATCACAACACACACCACAATCAAACACACATAGCCGTGGTTAGAACGTTCCTTAGTTTGGAGTGTTACTACCGGATACCGCTCTCTTACGTTCCTAGCTTTGGTTAACTAACAGTTAGCCCGCATTCGAGGTTACTGGTATCGGTACGCACACGTCACATTAATAATAAGAACTGTAAACTCGTTTCATGATTTAATCTTACAAGGTTGTAAACACACAGAAAAACAAACAACACACAAGCCGGTGTAAACCGGTAGGCAACAGACTGCAAGATAAGCATACCTTGGTCCTTGCCGCTCTAGTGTTCCACCATAGGCCACTCCTATACATGATTAGTAACGTCGGTTAATTAATTTACTTAACTTCGAGCTTTACTAAGTATTTTACATGATTATATGACATGTTTTAAATGCCTAAATTTACACTTGATTATCTTTATTATACCCACTAGGGTCTACTAACTAAGCCACACATTGTTTGTTTTTTTTTCTTTAGATTTTGGGCTGACCGACCTTACCGACTGAACTTACCCAAGGTCGGTCCATTCCAGTAACGTCCGAGTTCGAAATTTTTCACTCCGACCGACCTTGCCAAGCCCGGTCCCAAGGTCGGTCCATTCCAGAAGACTTCTCGTTTGAAAATTTTACCCCGACCGACCTTGCAAGTCCGGTCCCCAAGGTCGGTCCATTCCAGAAAGATTTCCGCGCACAAAATTTGAGTTCGACCGACCTTGCAAGTCCGGTCCCAAGGTCGGTCGATTCCAGAAAGATTTCCGACGGGTTAAACTGGACTCGACCGACCTTGTAAGTCCGGTCCTAAGGTCGGTCGGCTCCAGACCCTTTTTTTTTCTAAATGCCCATTCAGCTCCAAACTTCTTCCCATTGTTGCTCCAAGGTTCCTACATGTATTTAGGCATTTTCCAACACCATTACAACCTCTTAAACTCATCTAACTCATCACCTACGCTTGTTACTCAATTCTTAACCAAATTCACCCAAATTTCTCATTCTCCTCTTACTAGAACTAATGCTTAGTTCTATCAAGTGTTATGCTACAGATTTTTCTCACCACTCTCCATAATTTTTTTACATGTTCCCACTCATATTTTAACCCACTAAAACACTCCAACCATCAATTCATCTAAGGCACCAAAACACACTTAACATTCACCATTTAAACCAGAATAGCCCTCAATATTCATAAACCTTAAAAGCTTGGCTCTTAGGCCCTTAAACAACATTAAATTAAACACTGAATTTCCTCATATTATTAGCAACACCTGCATTTCACTGAACATTTATATTTGCACCAAGATAAAACACAAAGTCCTTAAAACACCACATAGCTTAAGGTAAGTTATTTACCTTGGATTTCTTTCAACTTTCTCTCCTCCTCACTTCTTGTTCCACAACCGATTTCCAATGGGGTTTATTGCTAGACTAATGACCATGCCAAGATAATTACAATGAGTATGGAGGGTTTAAGAAAACCATTCCATTAACCCTAAAACTTAGTAATTATTTGAAACACCATTGGAGGGAATTACCTTCTACTTCAAGATGAAATGTTTGGCAATGAAATTGGGCTAGCTCCAACACCTCTAAAAGATTGAACAAGCTAAAATGGAGAGAAAACAACGGTGTTTAGTACACACCAAAATCGGCCACCATATGAAATGGGAGAATGAATGGATTTTTGAGTTCTTTCTTACCTTAGAACAACAAGAAGGAGTTTGGCTTCAAAAATATGAAGCTTTCTCTTCAAAATGTGGTATACCCATGGAAATGAAGTATGGAGTTTTGATATTTCAAAAGGTGGAAAATAATCCCCAAGATGAGAGGAGTATTTTGGTGTAAAAATTTCTTGATTTGGAGCTAGGATGATGAAGTTACAAGGAGAAGAAGTTGGGGTTTTCTTGGCTTGTAAAAATCGCCATTGTTGGCACAAGAACAGAAAGAGAGAGAGCTGGGTGAGGGGAAAAACGTGAATGAAGAGAATGAGGGGAAGAGAGAGGGTGTGAGAGAGAGAGTAAAGTAATGTACTTTATTATTTTTGTCTTGCAGCTAATAGAGTGAGGTAAAATAAGAGGGAAAGGGGGGACCAAATCGTGAGGCACAAAGGAGAGAGGGAAAAATCTGATTTTTATTTACAATGTGAGAGAGTGGCACTTGGTCATTAGCAGATAACACCCGTTAATTCCCGAACTGTCAGTTTTAACAGTCCGGGTCCGGTTTCCGGATTTTTGTTTTATTTATTTTTATGGTCCTAGACCTTTACTAATATTTAATTATAGCCATATGATTGACCATAAATTTTTATTAGTCCTTTAAATCCGTTTAAAATCACATTTCCCGGGTTTCTCGAAAAACGTGCTTTAAAGCTCGTTTTGCATTTTTTTTCCCACGTGTTCTTAATGACTAAAATAAGCCTTAAAATATAATAATTATATATTTAACTAACATATTAAGGTTTGGGGTATTTCATTTAGAGTGTGTAATTAGTGATAAAACATATGGGAATAAGTGTAGGAACAATGGGGAAGTAATGAGTGAAAGATAGAACTGAAAACAGAAATAAAAATGCAAATACTGGGCCGGACAGACCTTGGGACTGGACTTGCAAGGTCGGTCGAGCCCATATTTACAAAGGACGGAAAGCTTCTGGAATGGACCGACCTTGGGGACCGAACTTGCAAGGTCGGTCGGCTAGAAAATTTCCCGTCATAAAACCTTCTAGAATGGACCGACCTTGGGGACCGGACTTGCAAGGTCGGTTGGCCTAAAATTCGCCTGTAATAAAACTCACTGGAATGGACCGACCTTGGGACCGGACTTGGTAAGGTCGGTCGGCCCTGTAATTTTCCAGCGTATGTACCCTACTGACTTCGACCGACCTTGGGTCCAACCCTGGGTAAGGTCGATCGGGTCAAACAAAAAAATGTATTATTATAATAGGTACATATATATGTATATGTAAGAGAACACCAATGTTAAATAAGGAAATAAGCTTAAGTAGAGAAGAGTAAGTAAACAAAGTGTAAGTACAAGAATTTCAAAGACTTAGTAAGCATGAGTTAGGAAACGTAAGAGTAGTCGAGTTAAGTTAATGATAGTTAGATTAATCACTCGATTGCATGTATATCATAGGAACTGATTTGTGAACACCGGAGGAACGTTGGGATACAAGTACAACGGTGAACGGTATGAATTCCTCATGCCCCGTATGCTATCTTGGTTACTCTGATTTGTGTGTTGTGTGCTAATTGATCACCAAAAAAGATATATGCACGAATCGGAGTTATCATGTTTACTTGTGGATATGTAGTGTTGTATATTGATGTATAGCTTCTTAAATTTTAGTTTGTATAATTCATGAAATGTATGGATGAATATGAGTGTGTGTATGTATGTTGTATTGTACTGTGACCAATTGTGATTGCTATTGGATTTCTAACTGATTCCTAACAAGCTAACCAATCTAACTTAAATTGGTAATTAAATTGGAATGAGTAGAAGTCCGATATAGTTTCGGCCACGCGTGAGGATGAGGAGACACAAGAGGTTGGATCTGATTCCTGACTCTTAAACTGGTCCGCGGCCCAAATCCCTTAAGTGGGTAGCATCCCGGATTGGTGAGTCAAGTAAATCCCAGAGGTGGGACGGTGTAGTCCCCGGGCCGGAGGTCATACCGACTTAACATGAGTAAAGTAAGTAAGTAAGAATGAGCAAGTAAGTAAACGAAAGTAAGTAAGTATAGTATGAGTATGCAATGTATAATGAGTAAAAGAGTAATAAGCATTCCGATTAACCCGGATGCGTAATTTGGCTAACACTGCGAAGGTAAGTATTGTGTGCACTATTTGTATGGTTGCCTTGGATTGTGTGATGTATTGTATATGCATGTATGTTGTATGCAAGCATGTATGTATGCTAAAAATGAACCGCATGCCTACTTGACCTTAATTAGTCGGCGTGCCCTAGCTAGCACGCGGTATATGCGGAGTTCATGCGCAGCTTTTGCTGAGCCCCTTGGGGCAATGTTTTTAATATGGATGCAGGTACACGAGAAGGGTGAAGATGACGAAGTTGTAGTTTAATTTCTTTTGTCTATAAACAATGGATTATGAATGGTGTACTGAGTAGTACACGGCTGTAGTTTTTGATTAGCCGGTGTACCATGGGGTACACCTTTTTGGATATTGATAGGATGGAGATTGGGTATAGATGAGTAGTTGGTAGAAACTCATTCTTTTGGAAGGGATTGGTAAGGGTTGTAATTCGATACTTGAAATACTCGGTAATCCAGAATTGTAAGTATGTTATATTTTCGGTAATGGTAAGTAATGCTTTAGTAGCTCGGTATACTTAGGCATCAAACCGTCACTATAAGCAAGGTAAGCCTAGCTAGCCGTATGGGCGGTTAGCGGCGTTGTATCACCCGCCGTAGTAATAGTAGTATTTCCGCAGCGAACTGATAGGATTAACAGGACGATTAGACGGTAAGCATAGGATTAACGGTAGGGGTGTTACACAGAGCATGTATTTTCCTGATTAAGAAGTTCGGTTTGCAAAATTACCTCATCAGCACAATAATAGAGCCGACAGATCTAGCGCGCATGTATGTTGTTCCTTTCGCTAGTTGGGGTTGTAATCCAGAGGCGTCGCCGTGCGTGCAACAGGGCATGTATGTTCCATGTTCGTGCGATTTGCAAAATCAAAATTAATTACCGAAGAGTATACATATGAAAAATAAGGATCAATAGGCATATATGTGTTCGCAGCTCAATATTACCGATAGCGAGAGAGCTCGAGGCGCCGACGACTGATATCGACGCATGCATCAATAGTTTGGCCGCCGGGTTGCAGAGAATGTTAGAAGCTAGAATATTGATGAAGATGGCGAGCGCAGATAGAAGAAAGGGGAAGAGAAGAGGCACGCCGCGAATCGAAATGAATTTAATTCTGGGATGGTTTGGATTGAGAAGCTAGAGAGCTTAGCGTGTTTACAGAGAGCGTTTACAGAAAGTGGTAGGGGAACAGTCGCGATTTGATTGATGAGAAGACTAGGTGGGAGGGTAAAAAGAGTGTATTAATTTAGGTAGCATAAAAAACGCTTCACTTAAGATGCGTTCTTTATGCTAGCATAAAGAACGCTCCTTATGAGCGTTTTTATGCTGCATAACGCTCCTTTGAAGCGTTTTTTTTTTATACATGTCTCTTTAAAGAATGCTTTGTAGCAAAGCGTGTTTTTGACTTGCGGCGATGAAACAAAAAAACACCAACCACAAACGATTGTAAGGATGTTTCGCGTCGGCAACCTATGATAAAAAAAACGATTTACAATATAACCGTTGTTAACGGGGTGTTGTTTATTCTTTTTTTTCAGCAGTGCGGGTAGAGACATTCACAATTCTCACCACCGGGCTTTCAGGTTCTAGTCTTACTTCCCCGGTTTCGACCCTACTCCGAAGCTAGCATAGAGGGAAGATTCAACTAGCAACCAGAACTACTCTCTTAGTTCCTCCTTCTTTCACATACGTCTGAATCTCTCTCGGACTTCTCACATTCCCAATAACTCCTCTCATTAGAGTCATAACATCATTATGTATATTAGTCAAGAAGCATCACTCTCGATGTCATCTAATAACTTAGGGAATTTTCTTGAATTCCTGTATTCTCAGATTTAAGGGTTACCCCAACATATAAAATACTTACACGTTCGGGTCCTTTTCTCATACCGGGTTGAATCCTCATATAGGAGGTCGACCATCATTAAGAGGGAGTTCTATAGTCCCATACATCTCTCTCACATTCTAGTGAGTTCATTAGATTGAATTATCGTTGTTCTCAACGAACCATTAAGAGGGAGTTTACTAATCCCGTATCTTTTTCACATTCAAGTGAGTTCATAAGGCTTAATTAGCATTGTTCTCTAGTTGAGATTTCTCATGTGTTTTCCACGTTGAGTTGTTTCATGGTTCGACTCTTTCTACGAGTCACTAACCAATCGTTAATCATTTACGAGCCGGTCTACAACACTCAGTTAGACCACGCATTCAAGCAAGGATGGTTAGTACACACAGCACACATCAATATATATATTAAATGCAGTAAACATTTTCATGCTTTTATCTTATTAGGTCGGCACACATAACAAGAAGCACACAAGCCGAGCATAACTCGGCAGGACACAAGTTGCAAGTTACTCTTGCGTGTCGTCTCACGCTCCTCAAGTAATTCTCGCACAACTGATATCATTTCAAATGTTTTCATTAACATCAAAACCATACGGTATGTAAACGACTAATACTCCCGTAGTTAACCCCGTTGTCCCATTAATCTTATCTTTACTCTTGTGATCTTGAGTTCTCACTTTCACATTCAATCTAACACTTGTTTATACTCCTAATGACCTTTACATGTCATCAAACAAGTCCTAATTATCATCTAATATCATCCCCATCCAATTCCCTATCATTAAATTGCATTAAAACACTCACGGTTATATTTTTGGGGTGGTCCAGGACTTGGTCCAGCCCTTAAGTCCCGGACCAGACTCTTTCAGCAACTCTCTGGAAGATTTAACATGTGGTTCGGGACTTTGTCCTCAACTCAAGTCCCGGACCAGTACATACTATAACTCTCAGCTGTTAATTTAGGGTGGTCCGGGACTTTGTCCCTAAGCTAGGTCCTGGACCATAGCAGAAATCTGTCAGATTTGACAGTTTTGATTTCTATTCCAACTCCAAATCTCACCCAAATCTTTTCCAATCTTTACACATGCATCCAAACTTGTTATAACACCATAAACACTCATTAAACTTCCTTAAACCATTGGTAAAACTATCACTTAAATTTTGATCAATTCTACCAATTCTCTTGACAGTTTACAACCTTCTCCCAACCATTTGACCATACCAAACCCTTCCTAGTCATTTGCAATTTCATTACACAAGTTCAAACCTTATTTTCAAAGTCTTACACTCTAATTCTTTTCTAGTCATTCTAAGACATTCCTTCTCCCTTTTTGCTACAAATTTTTGTTCATCTCAATATACTCCTTCAATTAACATCCTAGGGTGTGTAATCAACTAAATCAATCCCTAACAACACCTAGCTAACCCTAGGTCATTCTCCACTCATAACATCACCTAAACTCCTTAGGTTTCTACCGAAATTTCACCATAACTCCACTACTTTTCTAGCTTGCCCAAATGCTTCATTTTCACTTCCTAATTCAATTCAACTAACCATATCCATAGTGGATTCTACCAGCACACAAAATTCATCCAAAACTCATTAAATACAATATAATGCAACAATCTCAATTGCAATGGCACTTAGGCCCTTAAATCTTCACAAGTCACCATTGTACTAAGAAAATCACAACTCTCTTAAACTACCTAGCACATTTTCAGCTCAAGTTTGATTCATTCTTTTGGTCACCCATCCCAAAATTCTTAAAGCATTAAGATAGGTATTCAAGGTAGATTGTTTACCTCTAATTCTCCATCTCCTTTCTTTCTCAAGTCCCTTCCTCTTTTCTCTTGATTTTCGGTCATAGGGCAATACAATTGCCACAACTCTAGACCAATGCCCAAGGAAATACAATGAGCACTAATTAAATGCTTAAACCCTTGGAATAACTCTAGAACGCATTATAAGTGCTTAAGGCGCAAAGATTAGGTATTACCTTTGGAAGCTCTAGAATAGGCTTTCAACCATGAATCAAAGGAGGGCTCCCACTAAGCTTTTGAAACTTGATTCATTGCTCATACAAGGAAGAAAATAAGGTGCTTGAGAAGCCAAAATAGGCTGAACAAGGTAGGGAGGAAAACATGAGCTTTTAGAGTTTTTCTTACCTTAAATGAAAGAGGAGACTCCCTAGCTCCATAAAATCTGATTTTCTCATCCAATGATGTTATACCCATAGTGTTCAACTTCATCCATTTGAGATTTTGAAAAGAGGGAAAGGTAGCACTTACTCCAACTAAGAAGAATATGTAATTTGTTTTGAGATTGGAGCTTTGGTGTAGCTTAAACAAGCAAAAGAAGCTCAAGCTTCCATGGATGCTGAAGCTTGGCGCAAGGAGGAAGAAGAAAGGGAGGAAAATCGGCAGAGAGAGGGTGGGGAAGGAAGAAACGTGAGTGAGGGAGGAAATGACGAGAGAGGGGGAAAAGTTTTGCTTTATTTTCTTTCACTTTTTGCTTTTTACTTTTATCTTCTTTTAACTAATAAGCTAGTTTACTTATTGAGAGAGGAGAGTGCTGAACTACTAATAAAACTGGCCCCACTGTAGTAGTTAAGTTGGGGCGTTTTCGTTCTTTCGCAAAAAACACTCCTAAATTTCCCGGTTTGACATTATTCACTAACCAGACCCGTTTTCTGGATTTTTCTCGTTTCTTTAATTTTAATAGTTTTTAAACCTTCATTAATATTTAATTATAGTTATATGACCAACTATAATTTTTACGAGTCCATTTAACCACTTAGAGTCACATTTTCAGGTTTTCTCGAAAAAATGTTGAAGGCTTCATTAGCGTTTTTAACCCACTATATGGATTCGTTTTCTTCAGAAAATTGTTCCCACACGTTATTAGTTTATAACTAAATCTTAGGAATCCATCTAGGACCCTAATCGAGGTCATATACCTCCTATGGTTGCGTAACGCACATTTTTACGTTTTATGCTTTTTACGCATTTTATCTTTTCTTTAGTTTTACTTTCTTCACCAATATTCTTTAGGCATCATTAGGCCTCTAAATCTCATATTAGAATAATTTAATCACCATTTTTAAGTCAGGGCTATTTCAGAATCCAAGGAAACCCTTAGGATGTTCAAACCACACAATTAACATACCGTGCATCATAATATACGCTAACATGAAGTCTCACACACGCCCGGTAATCCTTGAAGCTCTAAGATCTATAATAGATATGTAATACTACATGATAATTCCTAAGATCTCAATTTAATTCGGTATTTCTGAATAGACGCTAACCCCCGTCAGCTTACCCCTTTAATTAGTTAATTTAATGTATTGGGGTTTTCGACTGTTCCTGATATTAGTTTATTTAATCCATTAAGTGTGTTAGTAATGAACATGTTATATTATGTTACAACTTAGGATTTAATTCTCACATATAATAACTCTTTTGTTCATGGGTGTATATATTTATATACATGTATATATATGTATATGTATATACATATTCATATAGTTAATATAATTGACCATTAAGTATTATTAATCTCTGGCATTTAAATCCCAACTTAAATGATGAATTGGTCAACTTGATCCTTTTTGGTCAATTTGGATGACTTGATCAAAATATATAAGTCAACATTATTATATAATGCATAGTCTAATTCCTTGAAATATATAATTCCCTTATTTATGCTAGTATATGACATTTCTCCGTTTTATAGCACTCCTCTTAATTTTTGTTTACCAACTATATATATATATATATATATATATAATATATATATATATATATATAGTATATATATATATATATATATATAAGTATATATATATACTTAACGTAACATGACCACATATATATATACATACATATACGTATTCAATTTTGTGCAATTATATGTGTATATGTATAATTAAACAATAGCCGAGATTTGTTTCATTTGTCATTTTCAAACAAGGAAACTTGTATATATATTTTTGTTCGATTTGTAACATTACCTTTAGGAATAAAAAGGCAATCAGAGTTTGTTTCAGCTTAGGTTTCAAAACTTATGTTCACTTATGATAATTTTGCAACCCTAACTCGCAAACAAGGAGCATACATGATTTATACCTCTCTTCATCTCTTCTTGTGTCTGCGCTCTGCAGAGATAAACCACAGTTACATCTCTCGCACACCTGCAGATTGAAGACGGGGCTGAAAAAAACCGACGATATATTCGAATTTATCTTCACTCACGGTAATACACTAGATTGAAGACAGGGCTTTCAAAACAATAAAGTCCGAATAGAAATAGAACAAAACCTAGGAAACAGATCAGTAAAAGATTAACAACACGAAAGGCATCCTGTAGATCATAACTAATTATATGTCTAGGTATAACATCCAAAAGCCTTTTAGAGAAGAGACCACTAGCAACATCAATTTCGATTAATATTATTATTCCTAAATAATAGTGAGGATACAAATATCTTGATAAATAGCCCCTCTAATGAATAAAACCCATGTAAATTCATCCTACATATTAAATTACAACCATGCACATACTGTCATTTGGTACCAACTTCATGAAAATGCATTTAAATTTCGGTAAGAGGATGCTCAATACGCTAAATAGAGCAACAAGCATATAAATCTTGAGCAACTACTTTCTGGCTATCTTTAAAAGCATTCTCTTAGGATAAGCACACTTCATTTTTGTATGATTCTCCTTTGAAAGCGTTAATAAATATCATAAATATGACAAGAAAACAGTTGAATGACTACAATGAACAGTACACTGGGCTACCCGTGACGGTGAAAAGGAAGAAAACACTTGTAAGATGTTAAATTGGATATATTTAATAGCTCTATAACAATATAACAATCATTCCATTATAACAAGACCTAGACAAAAGGTAAGATAAAGTATCATAAACTATCATGTAAAAGTAAGTTATTAAGTGCTTTTCCTTAAAGTGTGAAGTCTGATAAATAAGTTGTAAGTACATAGATATCGTCATTTTAAACTCGTTTGGCATTATATTGTTCTTAGTTTGTCAAAATAGATACATGGCTGACTCCCGTACACATAAATAGCATCGGTAAAAATGTAAAAAAAAATCATATAATTAGCAGCTAACCAGGTGTAGTGAATGGGTAGAATCTGGGCATGCTTAGTTACAGCAATATCAGTAATGATTGTGTCACTTTTAGCTTGTGAAAATGTGCTAAAACCCAGCAGAAAGTGTTCTTTTGATAGGAAATGCAAAAGTAAATGTAATATCATCTTTATAATAATCTTTATGATGCTTTAACTTACTGATCAATGTGTACTAAACAGCAGCGAAATCATTTATTAAAAGCAAACAGATACTATCCCTATAGTCACACAGCGAACAAGATGCATTTCAATTTATGAATATTTCTAGCTTATGCACGATCGAACTCCCAAATCAGCAGCAGAAAGGGGCTCAAGTCATGACTAATAGCAATTTAAATTAGCAAAAACAGAAAACGATCTGAACATTATTGATGCAGCAGAAAATGGAAACAATAAAAGTTTGTGCATCATCATCTCCTTGTTACTGTATGTAGATATGGGCAAAGCTTTCGAAGCAACGTTAAAAAAATAGAAAAATCTCATTGAGGTCAAAATTAATGAATATGTATAAATTGAAGCAGATATAGCATTGCTCTTGCTGAGAGAAGTATCGAAGTTGTCTCAAAAGTATGATCTGTTTTAGTAACAAACTTGTTCGAACTTGACTTACTCAGATAACCCTTCCATAATTCCAGTTTGACGATAGTCTATAATCACATCTTAAAAGCCAAACACATAGATTATGCAAACTAGTTTGTAGACAAGAGTAAACTGCTTTAAGCTACCAAAGTATTTCCAGAGACATAGGGTTGCTGCTGTTAGTCGCAAAATTGGCCTAATTACTGCTTTTATACTAAGGCTTTAATCAGCAGGAACTTAATACTTTAAGTTTGGCGAAATTCAGGTCAAAGACTACCCATATTGGTTGTATAAGTAGTGAATCATGTCTCTGGAAATCTGAAAGATGTACTTCAAATCGTACTCTTGTGACAGCTGAGAAATGGGAATAAGGAAAAGTATGTAACGCAAACTACGAATTAGTTTTGAAGCAACATAGAAAATAAAGTAGAGTTTAGGCGATGATTACACAATTTAGAAAACATATCTTTCAATACATACAAAAATATCACTTGTAATAGTGCAAATCAGACGTTATTATTTCGTTCAAAAGCTGGTTTATTTAATATTTTCGTTTCTGATGATTTATAGTTAAACAATGTACCCCTAGTCGTTAAGGGTTACAGACGAAATAGACACAGCCCACACTCAGAACAAGCATATTGAAGCCCAGTCACAAACTGAGCCCAGTACGAGAAAATAATAATCGAGCCCATATTTATATATCAGTCCATCTTATTGTACAGATATTTGTAAATGCTACATTGTGTTTTCTTTAACCCTACTGTACACTATATATAACAGAAGATAGGTCATGTACAGTGGGTTTCCCAATATAGAAATCATTCACTATTCTATCAACCGTCATTTCCCTATTCGCGTATGGTGTCAGAGCACCTGGAGGCTTCTTCTCCATCGGTCCTTGAGTTTCTTCATCGGTCCATTGTGTGATTGATCATGGAAGGTGTAACCCCTACCATTCTCTCTAGTCAATCCAGAGGGCTAGCTGGTCTTTTCAATGCTTCCTCATCCTCAACCTCCTCTTCATCTTCCTCTACCATCTCTGTCTCGTCATTTCTCTCTCCCTCTTCCAATTTTATCAAACTTACCACAAAAAACTTCCCTCTCTGGAAGATTCAATTGGAGCCCTATCTCCGTGGGCATGGGTTATTTGGCAGGCTGGATGGAACTAAGCCCAACCCTGTAGAGATGATAAACAACAAGCCAAACCCAGATTACATATCTTGGAAATAGACGGATCAATTGATCATGTCCTTGCTAAATGCTTCTACGTCAGAATCTGTTCTCACTCAGGTAGTTCTCTCTACTTCTTCTGCTCAAACATGGAATAAAATTCAAGAAATGTTTGCAGCTAAGGTAAACTCCAGAATTATGTTACTTCGTGCTCAACTCATGAGTATCAAAAAGGGGTCAGACAGTCTGACTACCTATTTTAACAAGGCTAGCTCTATTGCTAATTCTCTAGCCTCTGCTGGTTCACCCATGTCAGATGGTGATTTTGTTAGTTGCATTATATCGGGACTACCTCTAGACTATGAGTCTGTCAAAACCAATCTCATGTTGCATACAGAGGTTGTGTCTCCTGATGTCTTATACAGTCAACTTCTAACCTATGAGTCTCACCTAGCTCAGTAGGTAACAGATATTGTTAACAACACTCAGATGACTGCTAATGCTACTCAGACTAGTGCTTCTGGAAATAATTCTTACTCTAACAGAGGAAAAGGATATAAAGGGGGTAGAGGAAACAGAGGAAATTCAAGAGGAGGAAGAGGATCAAACAGAGGAGGCAGAAACAACAATAATCATTTATCAGGAAGGGGTGATCCACGTGTTCAATGTCAGGTTTGCAACAAATATGGTCATACTGCTGCAGCATTTTATCACAGATATGATCATGCTTACCAGCCTAACTATTCTGGTCAGTTCAATGCTAACTACACTGCTACAGATTCTTCCTGGTATCCTGACAGTTGTGCCTCAAATCATTTCACTCATGACTTCTCAAATCTGAGTCTAGACAGTCAAGTTTCCAATGTTTCTGATGAAGTTAACTTTAGAAATGGTGGGTCTCTTCCTGTTAAGGGACAAGGCACGGGGATCTTACCCACTCCTCATGGTTATCTCTCCCTCTCAAACTTATTATATGTGCCTGATTTGAATAAGAATCTTATTTCAGTGAGGCAATTCTCTTCTGATAATAATGTGATGTTTGAGTTTTATCCTACTTATTTTTTTTATCAAGGATTTGGCCACGAGGAAAGTTTTGCTCAAAGGAGGACTTAAACAGGCAAATGTGTCTTACAGGACCTTGTCTGGTATTTGGCATAAGAGATTAGGTCACCCCTCGGCTAAGGTTACAAATTTTACTATCAGTAATTATAGTCTTCTTATCTCCTCTAAGGATTTTGCTCAAGTAAATTGTAAAGCCTGTTATATGGGTAAAATGCAGTCTCTTCCTCACCCAAAGACTTTTACAGTTTCTCAGAAACCTTTTGACCTCTTGTTTATGGATGTTTGGGGTCCATCTCATACTGTGGCTATTATTGGTAACAAGTACTATCTATCTATTGTTGATGACAACAACAAATATTTGTGGCTTTTTCCTATGGGTGCAAAATCTGATGTTACTAGAATTGTTACTACTTTTCTGCATTTGGTCACAAATTACTTTGCTACTCAAGTCAAGTCCATTCAGGTTGATGGGGGAACCGAATTTTTGCCTCTGAGGTCTGTTTTCAGTCAGAAAGGGATCTCTCTAAGGATTTCTTGTCCTTATTCTCATCAGCAGCAGGGGACAGTTGAGTCCAGACATAGAATAATTGTGGAAAAAGGGTTGTCTCTCCTAGCCCAAGCTTCTCTACTCCTCAAATTCTGGGAACACTCATTTCTTACTGCCGTTTATCTTATCAACAGAACCACCTCCTCTGCCATTTCCTTCAAAACTCCACACGAAAAACTTTTTCATCAACCCTGTGACTACAGTGTTCTAAAGGTGTTTGGCTGTGAGTGTTGGCATAACCTCATACCGTACAATACCCACAAGCTCAATTTCAGATCTAATGCCTGTGTGTTTCTAGGTTATGCTTCCAACTACAAAGGCTACTTGTGCCTTGATCCACAAACAGAAAAAAATTTACACATCCAGAGATGTTTTGTTCAATGAGGAATGTTTTCCCTACAGCACTCCCACTCAGCCTGCTCACACTTCCTCTCAGCCTGGTTATCAACCTTTTTCTATCTCTCCCCAAACCTCACACCCCACCACAAGCTCAAGCACTACTGGTACACACACTCCAAATTCTCCTCAGCCTATCATTCCTTCTTCCCCCTCTACCCCACAGATTACCTCAACCCAATCAACTCACTCAAGCCCACCCTCATCCTCAGATTCTATACATTCAGAAACACCACTAAGTCAGACACATTCACTTACACCACCTCCCCAACACCCCATGGTCATAAGAGCTAAAGACAATATTAGAAAGCCCCTCATTCGAACAGATGGCACAATTGCTTGGCCAGCCATTCATGTTACAGAAACAGTTCCTGATGAACCAACATTCTAACAAGCTCTCAAATTTCCACAGTGGAGAGAAGCACTGCTTAAAGAGTTCAAAGCTCTACAGGACACACACACTTGGTCTCTTGTTCCTCTACCACCCAACACTAAGACTCTTGGAGTTAAGTGGGTTCTGAAAACAAAGAAAAATAAAGATGGCTCTATTGAGAGGAGGAAAGCTAGACTTGTTGCTCATGGTTACAGTCAAACAGAGGGCTTAGACTATGCTGAAACCTTCAGCCGAGTGGTAAAACCCTCAACCATTAGATTGGTTCTAGCTATTGGAGTGGCTAAAAACTGGCCCTTAAACCAAGTGGATATTGACAATGCATTTCTGCATGGGGAGTTACAGGAGAAAATTTATATGGATCAGCCACCTAGCTTTGTGCATCCCTACTTGCCCAATCATGTTTGCCTATTACAAAAATCTATCTATGGCCTAAAGCAAGCACCTCGTGCTTGGTTTTCTAAGCTAAGTGACTCCTTAATCACCATGGGTTTTCATCCCTCTAGAGCTGATCCCTCATTGTTTATCTATAACTATCAGGGTGATATTTTATTCATCCTCATTTATGTTGATGATATTGTGATAGCAGGCTCCTCTCCCACTCTGGTGAAGCATTTTATTTCAAAATTGTCCTCCATTTTTCCAGTGAAGAATCTAGGGCCCCTACATTTTTCCTTGGGTGTGGAAGTCCACAGGACCACTTCTGGCCTACATCTCAGTCAAAAGTCCTACATTCAAAGCCTACTGCACAAAGCAAATATGCTAAACTCTCGGTCTGTCACTACACCAATGAGCACCACTTCCTCTCAAGCTCCTATCTCAAATGAACCGTTTGAGAACCCTACTCAGTTTCGTAGTCTTTTGGGAGCCTTACAATACTTGTCTCTCACTCGTCCTGACCTTAGCTACTCTGTAAATAAACTCTGCCAGACAATGCACTCCCCTACTGTTACCCACTGGAAGAATCTGAGGCGCATACTGCGTTATCTCAAATCCACCATTGACCTATCTTTTCACATACCAACAAACTCTCCCTTCATCCTACAAGCGTTCTCAGACGCTGACTGGGCTAGCGACACAACTGACAGGAAATCAACAACAGGTTTTGGTGTTTTTTTGGGCAAAACCCTAATTAGTTGGCAATCAAAAAAACAGCCAACCGTAGCTAGGTCAACAACAGAAGCATAGTATCGTGCGATGGCATATGCAACTTGTGAGATTACTTGGCTTCAAAATTTGATAGGAGAACTAGGGATTTACTTACCTCAGTCGCCGGTGTTATGGTACGACAATCTGGGCGCCACTTATTTGGCTGCAAATCCTATCTTCCACGCTAGGGCAAAGCACATAGGCCTCGATTACCACTTCGTCCGTGAACGTGTGCAGAACCGGTCGCTTCGCATCGCCTTCATCCATGGCACTGAGCAGGTCGTTGATGCTCTCACCAAGCCATTACCGTCTTCTTGATTTCTTTCTCTTCGATCTCGCCTAGGTTTGCACCCATTCGGATCGCGGGGGCCTATAGACGAAATAGACACAGCCCACACTCAAAACAAGCATATTGAAGCCCAGTCACAAACTGAGCCCAATACGAGAAAATAATAACCGAGCCCATATTTATATATCAGTCCACCTTATTGTATAGATATTTGTAAATGCTACACTGCGTTTTGCTTAATCCTACTGTACACTATATATAACAGAAGATAGGTCATGTACAGTGGGTTTTGCAATATAGAAATCATTCACTATTCTATCAGTCGTCATTTCCCTATTCACGTAAGGGTAAAAGCAAAAGGTTGTTGTTTAAAAGTCCAAGGTGCAGCACAGCTTTTCAAAATGCCAACCAGTTTCCAGAAACAAAAATGGTGACAGTGAAGAACAAAAGCAAGCATTTGATGCAGCGAGTGCAAATTTTCAGGTTCTAAGACTGTTTAACTTCTAAGATTATGCAGACCTAGCATTGTATTTACAAAAATGTTTTTTTTTTAATTTAAAGAAATAAGCAGCAGCCATATTGGGAAGAAAATTTGGATAAAACTCAGAATTTCAAGCTAGAGCTGTCCAAAACAGCATAAATCAGAGGTAAAAATATTAACTTCAGCCCATATTCTGACTGGAAATAGTAACACCTGATCTTGATTAGGCAGGTCAAAATAAAAACAGATTCATGTTTGTGAATGTGGATAGCCTCAGTAACGACATTTTTTATCATAGCAGAATAAGACAGGGTAGAATTCGAACATCAGCAGCAGCATGGATAGCAGTAGTAACTAACTTGTTAAGAACATTGTACGGAAAAGGAGGTCTTAAAGCAGGCTGCGCAACAGCTCAAAAGTAGTAGGCCTGTAATGTACAAAATTTCAGATCTTATAGCAGGATAAAGGGTTGGGCAAGAGAGTTAACAAGAAACGGATGGTAATTGAAGATAGATTTTGTGAAGATTCTGAGCGTATGTAAGCAAAATTGTCTACGCGGATGGAATGAACACAATAGCAAGGCTAAGATGAACTATAAAAGGTGTCCAAAATTTGTGATAGCTTAATTCCTAAAGCAGATAACTTACAGTAAAGTATTGGTCAAATCTGATCATAGTAGAAATGTCATCAAGAATAATAATCGAAAATCTGGGAGGAAGGAAGCTTGCGAAGTTATTGCTTAGTATTTCTGGTCTCACACTTACTATGGTTGTCTGAAGCTTAATCTTAGTTTTAGAATTCTACCTTGTTTCTTGAGAAGAAAGAAAACAGAGATACGTTGAACTTGCAACTCCAGATTTCTCTTCTTCCGATTCGATTAGTGTCTGTTTGGCACTTTTCTTTGTTGGTTATGGAAGGCCGAGGTCCGGAGCTTGCGCCCGGGCCTGAAACTCAGACATCGTCAGGGCTGGATGTCGTAGCTTGCGCCCGGGCTTCAGACGCCGCCCGGGGCTGAATGTCACAGCTTGCGCGCAGGCCTGATACTCAGATGCCGCCCAGGGCTGGATGCCGCAGCTTGCGCCTGGTGCTGATCCAAGACATTGCTCGGGCCTTTTTTCATGTGTCGGAGGTCATTGAAGGGATTTCAGTATACTCTGAAGTTGCTTCAGTTCTTCTTGAGTGATGTGCAAATCTGAAGGACCAGCATCTATGGTTGTGGTTGTGTAGGCTTTTCCAATCCCTTGTCCTTGTTTCTTGTGTTCTTTCTGCAGACGAGACATATTAGAATGCCTGTTCCTGGTCAAGGTGTGTGGCGGGTGTATGAACGCAAGAAGGGCCATGCGGACATAAGCAAGTAGTAAGGATATTATGGGTAGAGTAAGTAGTAAGGAGAGTACGAGGTACTATAAATAGAACAAGCACTGTGCTATTAGGGGTATGTGTTAGGATATACCTCTGTTATTTGTCTTTGCTTAGCTGTCTTTCCAGTTGTATTTCTCAGTTTGTTAGTTTGTTACATTCTCATTAATTACCAGTTATTAGTCCCTTAAGCTCTCTGTATATAAGGAAACATATACTCTCTGTTCTCACTCATCGAGAGTTCATTCAATAAGAGGGATTAGAAGCTTTCCACAGCAGTTTTCTTCTCTCTATCTCTCACTCTCGTTTCTGTGAGTTTGCATGGTATCAGAGCAGGATTATTCCTGAATATCCTTCGCTCTCCATTCTTCGTTCTCTATCTTTCGCTCTCCATCCCTCGCTTCGTCCTCGATCTCTTCTTCGATTCGTCATGGCGAACCCTACCGATACGGCCGGTACAGCAGGATTTGAAGAATTGGTGAAATCGCTAACCGATTCGAGAGCAAAGAATGTCATAGATGCTGCCGATCCGCTTTATATCCATCCCTCTGATCATCCAGGGATGATACTCGCTCATAAGTTTAGCGGGAGTGGATTTCAGACATGGAAACGGACCGTCTTCATTTCTCTGATCGCAAAGAATAAGATCGGAATGCTTGACGGATCAATCAAGTGACCTGAAAATGATGACAACAAGGCGTTGGCCTGGGATAGATGCAACGGATTTGTCATGTTGTGGCTTCTGAATGCTCTTGACCAGAATATCAGCGAGAGTTTGGTGTTTCATAAGACGGTGAAAGATATGTGGAGCAGTCTTATTGCTCGATTCGATCAGATTGATGGAACGAGGAGATACAATCTGAAGAAGGAGCTTTGCAATCTGGAGCAAGCGAATGATTCTGTAAGTGTTTACTTTACAAAATTTAAGAGAATATGGGATGAGCTTACTACGGTGATAGATCTAGCAACGTGTAATTGCTGCATATGTGGATATGCTGAAAAGGTCAAAAAGTTGCTTGAGGAGGATAAGGTATTGGACTTTTTAATGGGGCTGAATGAATGTTACGTCAACATAAGAGGTAATATTCTAATGTTGTCGCCTCTACCAACTCTAGAGAATGCTTATTCTCTGATTCAGGCTGAGGAAACACAACGAGAGAATAGTAGTAAGAAAAGAAGAGGTGATACAGAAAATGTTTTTGCTAATGCTGTTCAGAACAGTAAACCACAACAACAGATTAAGTGGCAATAGAATGAGAGAGGGAAAGGAAAGAAGTTGGTCTGTACTTACTGTAATAAGCAAGGGCATGATGTTGATCACTGTTATGAGAAAAATGGATATCCAAATGGTTAGAGACAAGGAAAGTACAAAAAGGTAGGAGCTAATGCAGTGGGAGTTGGTGAAACGTCAAATAGCTCACTTGTTCCAGGAATGTCTCAGGAGCAGTTAAGTCTCCTAGTTGGATATCTACAGAAAGTCAGCCTTGGACATAGAGAGGAACATGCGGCTTGCAATTTTGCAGGTAACAGTCCGACTGTTATGACTAATTCCTGCATAAATACTGTTGTTTGTAATATAAAACAAAGAGGAAATGATGTTTGGATCATAGACACAGGTGCTACTGATCATCTTTGTGGTAAAGAGGATTTTTTCTTTGATAAAAAACCTCTGAAGAATGTTCAGTCTGTTTCTATGCCTGATGGAAGAGTTTAGTGCATCAAAAGTCGTGGAAAAGTCTTGGTTTCACCAGGTTTTTCTTTGGAGAATGTCTTACTTACACCGAATTTCAGATGCAATTTGTTGTCTGTGAGTAAGTTTCTTAAACAGACTAAATGCAATATGATTTTTTATGAAAATCATTGCGCATTGCAGGACCGGACATTGATGCTTGAAGTGGTTGTTGGAAGGGAAGAAAGAGGCCTTTACTACCTTGATAGCAAAGCCATTGAAGAATTCATATTGCGCAGGAAACAGCTTCAGCAAACAAATGCTACTGTTTGTAATGTTTCTGCGAATAAAAGTGTAGTGTATTGGCATAATAAGTTGGGTCATGTTCCCATTAAGAAACTGTTAGATGTTGGGTTGGTAAACAGCAAAGATGTTCCGTCCGATTTTGTTTGTGAAGTGTGTAATAAAGCAAAGGGTCACCGATTGCCTTTCCCTTTATCCCAAACTAGAAGTGCAGAATGTTTTGATCTCATCCACATTGATGTATGGGGACCGTTTTCAGTAGAAAATCATGACGGAAGTCTATATTTTTTGAGTATTGTAGATGATAAGAGCAGGGTGTTATGGGTCAAACTGATGAGAAATAAAGCACAAGCTTTTGAGCACATTAAAGATTTCATTATGATGATTGAAAGGCAGTTTATGAAGAAGATCAAAACTGTTCGAACAGATAATGCACCAGAGCTTGGGGCATCTAAAGAAGGAACTGATTTTTACAGAAAGCAAGGAATTATTCATCAACGTTCATGTCCACACACACCACAACAGAATGGTGTGGTGGAACGGAAGCACCGATATTTGCTTGAGACAGCTCGAGCAGTCTATTTCCAATCAAGAATACCATTAAAATTTTGGGGAGAAGCCATCTTGTTTGCCACCTTTGTTATTAATAGGCTTCCTTCGTCGAGCCTAGAAGGAAGGAGTCCTTATGAGGTTTTGTACAACAAGCAACCAGGTTTTGAATCTTTAAAAACCTTCGGATGCTTAGCTTTCTCAACAGATACCACTGCTCACAAAACAAAGTTTCAGCCAAGAACGCACACTTGTGTCTATCTTGGACCAAGTCTGATAAGTAAAGGTCATAAGCTTCTGAGGCTTGACAATCAGAAAATTTTGCACAGCAGGGATGTCAAATTTCATGAACTGCAGTTTCCTTATTTACAAGGAACTTCTCACAGCTCGAATGTCCCGTTTCAATCTCCTTCACCAGTTTATTTTGATGATGATGAAGAGATTATTCTCCGGAATGCTGAGCAGAATCTTGGCTTACCTACGATTTCTGATTCGACAATCAGTTCGTCACCCAGTAGTAGCATCAGAGATGATCCAATTTCTTCTACAGGGTCTATCTCTGAGCAATTACCGGTATCTGTTGACACTAGCATTGAGGCTGTTGATGATCTTCCCCATGAGGAAGTTGAGGTTCGACGCTCTACAAGAGTCAGACAACTGCCCACTCACCTTCACGATTATTTTGTTGGGACAGTTAACGATGATTCTGATTCTTTTACTGCTGTCTTATCCAACAGAATAAATTCATCTGCTCGCAATCAAGATAGTGGGCTAAATTTGCATAGTTTGACAGACATTACACCCACTTCCAACCAGGTGATATGTCTTGATGGTTTTATCGGGCTTAGTACAGTCACTAATGCAAGAAACATTTCAGAACCTCGAACTTTTGCTCAGGCCAATACTAGTCCTGAATGGAGACAGGCCATGGCTCAAGAGCTTTCAGCTCTCGACAAAAATGGTACATGGGAGATCACCACTCTACCAAAGGGCAAGAAACCAATAACTTGTAAATGGGTATACAAAGTTAAGGTTAAGGCCGATGGTAGTTTGGAACGATACAAGGCCAGGTTGGTGGTGCGTGGTTTTACACAGAAACAAGGAGTTGATTATAGTGATACTTTCTCTCCTGTTATCAAACTAACTACTATCAGGGCTCTTGTCACCGTGGTTGTTAAGAATAATTGGCATTTGTGTCAGCTCGATGTGAACAATGCGTTCCTTCATGGGGAACTGCATGAAGAGATTTATATGAAGATTCCAGAAGGTCTACATGTTGATGGAGAGGACAAAGTCTGCCGCTTAAAGAAGTCTTTGTACGGTCTGAAATAGGCATCTCGACAGTGGTATGCAAAACTTACCAGTTTTCTGCAATCACAAGGGTTTATTAGTTCTGGAAATGATTTTTCTTTGTTCAGTAAAATCAGTTCAGACAGTGTCTTACACATTGGTGTTTATGTGGATGATTTGATTCTTTGTGGCAATGATGCGGCAGCAATAGACCATATTAAAGCCTGTCTTGATCTTCAGTTTCAGATCAAAGATTTAGGACCGTTACACTTCTTCCTTGGGATGGAGTTTATTAGAACTGAGCAAGGGATGGTAGTGACTCAAAGAAAGTTTGCTAAAGAGTTACTTGAGGATTTTCATATGGAGGATTGTAAATCAGTGGTCAGTCCTCTCGAACTGGGCACCAAGTTGTATACTCAAGATGGTGAGCTACTTCCTGATCCAGAAGTATACCGCAAGTTGATTGGAAAGCTAAACTATCTGACAAACACACGACCTGATTTGTGTTTTAGTGTGCAGCTGCTCAGTCAGTTTCTTCAACAGCCTTGTGCTCATCATCTTGCTGCTGCCTTTCATGTTCTGAAGTATATTCAAGGTACTTTAGATAACGGGATTTTGCTCAACAATAAATCTGACTTTACTCTTCTAGCATATTGTGACTCGGATTGGGCCTCGTGCCCTATCTCTAGAAGATCGGTTAGTGGTTTTTATATCCTGTTTGGAGGAGCCCCTATTTCTTGGAAGTCTAAAAAGCAGGCTTGTGTTTCCTTATCTTCTGCTGAGGCTGAGTATAGGGCAATGAGGAAAGTTACCTCTGAATTGGCTTGGTTGAGCAGATTGTTGAATGATTTGGGCGTTCCACACGTTACTCCCATTCCTCTGCACTGTGATAACAAATCAGCTGTTTTTATAGCTAACAATCCAGTCCAGAATGAACGTACCAAACACGTGGAGCTTGATTGTCACTTTGTTAAGGAACAAATCCAGCAGGGTTTAATTGTTGTGCGGCACATCCCTAGTTCATCTCAACTAGCAGACATGCTTACAAAAGTGCTAACTGGAGTGAGTTATCGATCTCAGTATGCTCAGATGGGAATTTTATCTACCTCCAAGCTCGACAGGAAGACAAATCATCTTGCCTTCCCTTGAGGGGGGGTGTTAGGATATACCTCTGTTATTTGTCTTTGCTTAGCTGTCTTTCCAGTTGTATTTCTCAGTTTGTTAGTTTGTTACATTCTCATTAATTACCAATTATTAGTCCTTAAGCTCTCTGTATATAAGGACACATATACTCTCTGTTCTCACTCATCGAGAGTTCATTCAATAAGAGGGATTAGAAGCTTTCCACAGCAGTTTTCTTCTCTCTATCTCTCGCTCTCGTTTCTGTGAGTTTACAGTATGTTAACTGATGAATGAAACACTGACGGCTGTAGTAAAAGAAGAGAAATACAAATATATTAACGGCAGGACTAGGGAGTTGTTCCAGCATGTTTCTCATTTCCTCTCTGTGTGCTTTTACCTCTAACAAGTGGTGCGGTGGACGTGGAATCAAATGGCCACCAGATTGGAGGGATGGATCGAGACGTTAGAGAAGGGCCTCGAGAGGAAGTGGCCCCTCAGGGAACCCGCTTGGAGAATCAGATCAGAAGGCTCAAATAGATGATGGCCACGCTAATCCAACAACGACGCAGGCAGTTGGAAAGAGGGGACCACTCCGGCGGTGGTGACAACTCAATTTGGTCACTGACGCCAAGGACTGGTATAGTGTCAGAGGTGGACGACCCACGTATACTGGAGAAGAAGATTGAGCTCCCTAGTTTTGACAGGTTGACCCATACTCCTGGATCGTGAGAGCAGAGCAATATTTTTCAATCAGACAAACTTCAGATGCAATGCGAGTCCAATGGGCACTAGGGTGTTGTTAGCAGAAATATATGTTACTATACTTCTACCTAGGCAGTGTACCTATTGTTTTGCAGAATAGTGAATTAAGTGAGGGTTGTCGATCTCAGGGACCTCGTTCAATTAATTGACAATTTATTAATTAACTAAGAAAACAGGAAACGTCACTTTTTCAGGTTTTACTTAATTTAATAAAAAGGAAGACTCAACTAACTAATATAAAATAACGAAACAAATAAAATAAACTGAGTAAATAAATAAAGAGTAAAACTCTGAAAGGAAGCACCCCGGATTGTTCTCCAAACCTTCACTTTTTAGTCTATTAATAAACTCTTCCCTAATTCTGCAATAAACTCAGAAACTATAAATAATTCGTCAACGACTAAGTCTAATGAATCCTAACCAGTTGCTAGAACTAGCAACAGACTAATGCTCTAATCCAGACACAACTAATCGCATAAGAACAGTTTCTATTTGAGACCGATTAACCTATAGGCGGGATCACGCTTCTAGTCGTTAATCAGATTTAATTCCTATGTCTTGTTATCTATCTCAGCTCTCGCGTGTTGATTAGAAAACTACAAATATTGCTTTAATAATTAGCTAGAGAATTAAAGCGAATGAAGAACAGGAATTAAACTACTGCAATTATAATCAGAGAAAAAGATTACAAAATAACTATAAAGATTCGGTGTAGCCAAAACGGTAGAAATATTCAGCTATCGGAAAAGTAGAAGCGAGGTCAAAGCGAAATAGCTACCACATTCCAAAACGGTAGCTATTTTCAATTTAGCCACTAGAACCCTTGCTACCACTGTATATTAGTAGCAAAATCATAAAATGCAGTAGCCCATTGTGTTTAGCTACCAAAACTGATGATTTAGCTACAGTGGTAGCTAAATTTGATTTTTCTTGTAGTGTACGGTGATAGTGCTGGTGGTGTGGAGATGGTGGTATGGATGTGTGTGGAGGATGATGGTGATGATTATGGATTGAGGAAAAGAATGACAGAGGCATAGCCCCTGTTGTGGGTGTGTAGCAGCCCGGCGTGAATAGCCTGTCCTCTAACCCTAACTCTCATCTTCTTATAAAGCAGCGCCCGAATCTATCAACAAGTAACAATATTTTTATCTTCTTCCTTTGTGCAATCTCTCTGCAGTCCCCCCTTATCTCTGCATGCAAGCACGTCTATGTGTAGGTCCAAGGCTTGGTTGCTGTAAATTAACATCGAGCCCAAAATAATATTCTGCTTTGTACTGTAATCATTCGGTCCAGCCCACATACATGTGCATGTTATGTTGTTCTTTCCACGTGTGCATGTCCAATTCTCATATTGTCGGCGCCGAGAGATTGGTTTCAAGAATGAAACCCCACGTGCTTGTCATGATTTGGAAGATCACATGATAATCAACAAATCCTTTGACGTGATATATGGTGTAGCCGTACATATATATATACATAAATATATGTCACCATTTGTTGTGTTGTAATCTTTAATGTAAATCCAATAGTTTTCCTACATTTTACACATAAAATATATCAGTTCACATCAAAATATAAATCTAAGGAAAAAACATATGATAAGTGAGAATATGACATGAATTGTCTCGGGTTTCATTACTATTCCTCTTCCATTTTGTTGCACGCTCAGTGCTCCTCTTCTTACTGCTGCTTGACCAGTCAGGTTCTTGCGACTGCTAAGCAGGTCGCCCCGTGCTGTCGTAATTTGCAGTCTCCTTATGGTTAGGGTACTCATTCGACCGTCATTTGGTGCGGGTATTGTTGATCAACCGGGAACTGTCTCCGGGACTTCCAATTCTTGGAATCTACTATATGTCAGGTTCTCTCCTCTTATAGGAATATCTCACTACTGCCAGATCGGGTTTTCCCGAGTATGAGAGGACTTTCTTCTCTCTGACGTTCTTTCCCAAGTTATACAATGGGGATGCGGAGGGCGGGTCTGATATTGTAGGTATCTGGTACACACCGGTGGTTCCTAACTAGCGTATCTCTAACGCTACCACTCAGCCCTTAGCCCTAAGATTCTAATTCCTAACTCGGTATTTCCTAAACTCGGTATTTCCAGTCATCAGAGTGATACTTCGCTTTGATACCACTTTTTGTAACACCCCTACCACTAATACCGTCATTACCGTCTAATCTTCTCATACTTCCATACTCACGCAGCGGATACTTTCTTACACAACGGTGGGTGATACAATGCCGTTAGCCACCCACGTGACTAACAAGGCCTACTACTACTACTTACAACATCGGTCTGATGAACCGGAATATCCGAGTACTACACAATTACAATCCATACTCCATTTACAAACCGGGTACTACAATTCTCCATAATTACAATACAATATACAGAGTTTACTAAGATCCAAATCCAAATACAATGATTCTTTCAAGTTTATACATACTCATTAAGAGTCTAGCATCTACCCATTCCTCACAACTACATACTTTCCAAATACATATTGGTGTACCCCTTGGTGGGTACATTGACACTTCAATGGCTACAAGCCTTATACAATTCTTTACTATCTGCAATTCATTCCTAGCTATCTAAGCATAGCCGCCGGTCTCTTACTATGACCATAACCGCTTCGGGTACCTGTACAATAAAAACAGTGCCCCAAGGGGCTCAGCTTACGCTGCATATGAAATCCGCATACCCCACGTACTAGCAAGAGTACGCCAACTACTTAGGTTGAATACATGCGGTTCATTACTCATATATACAAACATGCTTTTATTCTCAATATTACAATACATCACAAGCATACATACATACATTTCAATACGTACAAGGAAGACATTACAAGTCAACCATCCACACTTACCTTTACGGAAATACTCTTCTACATTAAATACACAATGCTTGTTAGCTTCTTTTACCCACCCGGGTTAATCGGGTGTACATTACTCTTTTACTCAAGGTCAATGACTTACACTAGCCAAGACCGTTACTCATACAATACTTTACTTACTTACTTACTTACTCAAGTTAAGTCGTGGTGACCTCCGGGCAGGGACTACACCGTCCCACCACCGGGCTTTACTGTGGCTCACCAATCTAGGATGCTACCCATTTAAGGGATTTGGTCCATAGAAAGGATTCAGGCCAGGAATCGGATCCAACCTCTTGTGTCTCCTCATCCTCACGCGTGGCCAAAACTATATCATACTTCTACTCATTCCATTTTATTCATTACTCAAGTTAGGAGTTAGATGGTTAGGAATTAGTAGAAGTCAACACATCCATGCCAAGGAATAATACATTACACAAGTACTCCACAAGATACACATACACTTCATCCTCATCCATTCATTTCATGAATTATACAAACTAAATGTTCAAAGTATTACAACAAGAACAATATAGTTCAAACACAAATAAGTGCAATAAAAGTCTGATTCGTGCATTTATCTTATTTTGGGTGATCAAGTAAGCACACAAATTGGGGTAACCAGGTTAGGATACAGAGCATGAGGAAATCATACTGTTCACCATCGTACTCGTACTACCGGTCCCTTCGGAGTGCAACTATTCGATTCCTATACCTACATGAAGTTGTATGATCAATGACCTATTATTGATCCAACTTATTCCTTCATTAACACTTCTAATGTATACTTACTACTTCTTCACTTTCATACTTGATTATAAAACTCATTCGTTACTTATTATTTCTTAACTTGTTTTCTTACTCATGTACTTACTTCCTTACCATTTTCATTCCATTAATGTTGTACTACTACATATATATATATATATATATATATATGATTGCTATAATCCTATATTTTTTTTTGGGTCTGACCGACCTAGAGGTGACCCGACCGACCCAAAACCCTCTGGGTCGGTCGAAGTCAGAAAGATTTCGACTCTGGAATTTACCGGGACCGACCCACGACAGACCCAACCTCCTGGGTCGGTCGAAGTCAGAAACTTCGACTTCTGCAAATTCTACACCCACGACCGACTCACCCGACTGGGTCGGTCGAAGTCAGTAAGTTCCGTTCCAGTGATTTATGCCCCGACCGACCCACGACCGATACATCCTTCTGGGTCGGTCGAGAGCAGAATTGTCCTACATAATTTGTTTTTGCTTCCTTTTCTTACTCATTTCTTCCCCAATCTTCCTACATACATCCTATCATGTTTTAGTACTACTTAGACTTCCTAAAATACCTTAATTCATCCACTAACTCATTACTAAATTCATTTCCCATTCTCGTATTGATTTACACAATTTCCTCACTCTCATTCCTGCACTCATAGCAGTTTTGTTCTTCTTATGCTACAGATTTTTACTCCATCTTCTACCCTTCAATACTCCCTCTACCAATGCATCTCCTAGCATCCTAAATCCATTACTTTACATCCTAGCTCTTCCCATTACTTAGTTCCTCTCCAAATCTGTTTCGAAGTGGTTAACTACACACTTTAAGCTCTCCAAATACACCTAGTTGGTTCCTAGGTTGTTCCCTCTTCTTATACCACTAAGTCCTATAATTTCCATACAAATTTGGGTAGAGTTTCCCCTATATTTTTAACATTGCCCACACATTGTTTCAGCTCACTCATTGCCACTTAACACACCTGTTTTCCAAAGATATCAATATACACATTTCTAATTTTACCTCAACATTCCACACACTACAATACAATAAATTTCCTGCACATACACATTTACTTCCCAATGTTTTACCCAAGCTTTTAAACATCTTTTAAAGCTTCAAAATTGTTACATTCTCTTCCTCATTATACTACAACATACTTACTTCTCAATACCATGTACTTTACTCATTTTTAATACCCAAAACTGTTACACTACACCATACAAATCTCGCTCAAGGTAAGGGCATTTACCTTGTCTTGCTAGTTTTCCCTTCTCTTCCTTTCTTCTTTCTTTTGCTTTCTTTCCTTCTTGTTCTCGGTTTTAATGGAGTCACTAGTAGAAAAAAGATTTAAAATGACGCACTTTAAACCACGGTTATACAAAAAACCGTCGTTTAAACATATAAACCACGGTTCCAGGACGAACCGTCGTTTATATTGCACGCCTCATCAGATAAATGACGGTTTCATAAAGAACCGCCATTTAAAATTACACCGTTTAGAAGAAAAAACGACGGTTCCCACGCAACCGTCGTATAAAGTCTTTATAAACCACGGTTCTCAATGAACCGTCGTTTTATATTAAGCTCCAAAAATTTAAAACCACGGTTATTACTAAAACCGTCGTTTATTGTTATCGCCGCATAGCCTTTAAACGACGGTTCCTTAATTAACCGTCGTTTAAAAGTATTTTACTAATACCCCCGACGCCCCATTTTCTTCTTCCTCCCGACTTCTCTCTCGATTTTCTGTTGCGATTCGTCTTCCCCGTCGAGCCATTCACCTCCGCCGTCGCCACTGGTGCTAGCCCCTGTCGCCGTCGTCGTCGACTTCTCCTCTGCCGCCCTATTCGATCTTCCCCCAGCCCTAGCTCGACATCGTCGTCGCCTGAAGCCGCGCGCAGACTCCATTAAAGCCGCCGTCTTCCCCCACCGCCCCAACCGCTGTCGGTGTCGTCGACGAATCTGAAGCCGCGCCAGAGCTCCACCATCTCCGTGAGCCACCACCTGCCAACGCCGCGCGCCGCCCAGCTCGAAGGTAATGGTTCGTATTTTTTTTTTCTTCATTTGTCTAACCGATCGATATACTTAATCGATGGTAATATATGTCTTGCTCCTTTGGATTTGGTTAGGCAATTAAAAAAAAACTGCATCTCGTATATGAGATTGAAAACAGAACTATGGGTTGTGATTGGTACTTGTTATTCTGGCTTATGGTGTGAGAGTTTCTATGTTTTCTGGGCTTGAGCTCTGACTTTGTGCTAAAGATTAGGCTGATATAATATGGATTATCAGCTATGTATAAAGCCTAATATTTCTGTTGCTGTAACGTGAACTATTCAGCAGTTTTCACCAACTAAATTATGCCATTTTGCCTCTCTTGTTGCTGCTGCAATCAGCCCCTGCATTATGTGTAATGCTTTAGTTTTAAACACCTATAAAAGCCACAATATGGACACAGTCGAACCTGTTTTGCTTAGTTTTTTTTTCTTCGATTGTGAGTTGCTATGGAGCTTGACAAACTTTAGCATCAGATTTTTCTGCATAACAATGACTAAGTTTCAGCAGTTTAAAGCCTCAAAAACGTGTTGTTATCGCTTCTATTTGCTGTTAGTTATACCATATTGTGGGCAGTTTACTTGTGTACTGGTTGAGTTATATCATAACCTGTTTTGAGTCCTCTTTGACCATAGTTTTACTAGTTTAATAGGCGCAAATAATTATGCTTAAAACAAACAGAAATCTACCGAATACCAATTACCTATGATGCTATCAGGTTGTCACTTTACACTAAATCGTCCGTTTTAACAGTCATTATTTAGCATTGTATGAGTTTTTTTTTTTTTGCACTCATCTTAAATAAGGGTGATCTGCCCTGATTTGGTAAGTTTCCCACTCGTTGCTTCATGGGAAAATAACTTAAATACATTATTATACTTTTTGTTTGGTCTACTATTGGCATAAATTTAACATAGACTAAATGGTTAGTTAAACAGATTTTTAATTAGTTGTTAAACAACGAAGTGTGGAGTCTGTTGCAATACGCAAAGGTCATGCCCAATTTTTTCCAGAATTAAACCTTATTCTTATTTTATTGGATAGGTATTACTACGGTTGAAAAATTCCTCTTCCATCCCATTTCCGAGTTGACCATCACTACTCACTAGGTTAGTATTTTAAGAATGATTCAAAAACATGGTTTGTTCAAAATTTATTCGTTTGTTCAATTATTCATGTTTTTTTAATTATAACCTTATCATAATATCATTAGGTGTTACTGCATCACGTTTCTTCTTCCTCTACCTCCCGCCAGCTGACCATCAGTACTCATCAGGTTGGTATTTTAAATGTTTCAAATTATTCTTTTTTTCTATTAAAGAATGGAAAATCAATTCAAAATTTATTCGTTTGTTCAATTATTCTTGTTTTTCTTGCACAATACCATTTTTAATTTTTTTATAACTTTTAAGATGAACTTATCATTTCTTGATTGAAGTCACAGTCTTGAATTTCTGACGAGGCCGGTTGTCGCCCTAACTGCTGCCACGCACGTCAACCTCTGCCACCGGCTTGCCTGATCTGAACCCACGGTAGTATTCTGGCATAGCGCTAGCAATTAATTTCCTTTTTCTTGTGAACTAAAACTTACTTATTTTAGATTCAATGATTAATTATCTTGACCTAAACCAAAACATTCCAATTGATTATTTTTTATATATCTAAAGCTACATTTTTCTGTAGTTGTTACCTCCTCATTGCGCTAACTATTTTTTGAACTGGCGATTTCTAGGTTGCTTCGAGCTCGACCAGAATCAGACTGAAGACGCGGGGAGCAAACAAATCGAACTGGTATAATACTCGAATTTAATTATGATTCTGGAAGTTCTATATTTTAGTGGCATGCTTACTAATTTGAGTGATCCACTATAAACTGCTGCTGCTTGACATAAATATAATATGCATGCTTCCCATTATGATGATGTCTATTGTGTGCGTTTTGCTGAGAATGTTGTTATTGTGTTTGGATTTGCATATATAAAAAAGTGTGGAGTACCTAAAAATACGTAAAGGTCATGCCAAATTTTTTCCAGAATTTAACCTTATTATTATTTCATTGAATAGGTGTCATATACTACGTGCAAGAACATCTGTCTACTTGTCTCTTCTCTATCTTGTGCTGTTCGCGCTGACCATCCAGTACTCATCAGGTTGGTATTTAAAATGTTTCAATTTATTTTAGTTTTTCTATTAAAACAATGGAAAATCAATTCAAACATAGAATTACCTGTCTGACCTGATAGAGGTATGTCTTAGATAGTCCCTGTTGGGACTGTCCAATGACCTTTGAGCTCACCATCTAGGTTGTGAATGAGTTAATAATATACAATAGTTCAGTGATAATTTCAGCAGCATTACCCTAGTGTTCTTCTAGTGTACATATATATATGTGAATTGAAACGATTCATATATATATATCTACACACTAGGAGAACTGTAGGGTAATGCTGCCGAAATTATCACTGAACTACTGTATATTATTAACTTGTTCCTAGGTGAGATCGAAGGTGATTGGATAGGTTTAGGTTGTTAAATCTGTAGATAAAAAAGAGGAGATCAATGGAACGAGTTCACGACATCTGGTGTGTGTTGAAAAAGGAGATGGAGCGCTCGGTGATGTACAGTGACAGATTGGACATCAAGTACCTAGAAGGGGTCAATAAATTTTGCAAAGTCCTTGTTGACAATCTTAAACCAAGGGATAAGGGATATATTCGATGTCCTTGTGTCGATTGCAAGAACGACTTCAAATACCGGGTGGACAAGATTAAGGATCATCTGATTCGCAGAGGTTTACAGATGATTATGAAGCCATAACAATACTGCATGGTCAACATTCAGTACAAGTGTTTGAATGTGCTGATAACGTCGTTGTAGAACAATCAGAAATGGATGCTTCGCACGATTTTGGGGATACTCAAGATGATTCACTAGGTAGTGATTCAGATGATCAGGAGGACCTTAATGCAATGATGGAAGATGTTGAACAACATTTTTCCAACAAACCCAAAAAATTCGAAAATCTGATGCAAGCATCAAAGGAACCGCTATACAGTGGATGTGAAACGCAAACACAAAACAAATTGAGCGTTGTCCTAAAACTATTCAATCTGAAGGCGAGACATGGATGGAGTGATGTCAGTTTTACAGATCTTTTACAACTGCTGAAGGATGTACTACCAAAGGACAATGTGATACCCACAACAACTTATGAAGCAAAGAAGTTAATGTGTCCGATGGGTATGGAATATAAAAAAATACATGCTTGTCCAAATGGTGTATGTTGTATTGGAAGGAGAATGAGTTGGATGACCATTGCTCTGAATGTGGGGAATCACGCTATGTAAAAAAGGGTGACCGAAACCACATAAGCACTAAAGTGGGCTCTCCTGCGAAGGTGTTGTGGTATCTACCGATAATTCCCCGATTCAAACGTTTGTTTGCAGTTCAGAAAGATGCTGAGAACCTCCGATGGCATGCTACCCATAGAAAGGATGATGGTAAATTGAGACATCCAGCCGATTCACCACAATGGAGAAACATTGACAGAATATACCCTCAATTCGGTACAGACCCAAGGAACTTAAGACTTGGTTTATGCACTGAAGGGATGAACCCTTATGGCACTTTGAGCAGTATACACAGTACTTGGCCTGTTTTATGACAATATACAATCTGCCGCCATGGTTGTGTATGAAACCCAGACATATTCTCCTCTCTCTGTTGATATCGGGTCCGAAACAACCGGGAAACAAAATTGATGTGTTTTTGCAACCACTTATTGACGATTTAAAATTGTTGTGGAATGAAGGTGCGACGGTGTATGATTCATATGGAGGAAAACTTCACGCTCCGGGCTATGTTGTTTTGTGATCAATGATTTCCCTGCATACGGCAACCTCTCGGGATACACAATTAAAGGAGCTCTAGCGTGCCCTATATGTGGAGATAGAACTTGCAGTATACGGTTAAAACAGTGGAAAAAATGTGTACATGGGCCATCGGAAATTCCTCCCGAAAGGTCACAAATACCGTAAGATGACAAAAGAGTTTGATGGAAAAACGGATCATGCAGTGGCACACATCACTGCGACAGTTCAAGCATCGGTTGGTAGATGGCTGGATTACCAAACCGGGCTCCAAGAGGTCACCGCGTGGGTATGTATGATGGTATGATCACGGAGGAGGACTGGAAGATATTCTACGACCATCGCCAGACTGAAGAGTTTAAGGTACTTTTACAATTATTCTCTTAATTATTTAAGGAATAAAATTTAACAAATTTTTTTTTATTATGTATAACTTACAAATACAAATTTTGTAACAGTTACGTCAAGAACAAGCGAGACGTAACCGGGCGAAGAATATCACAAGCACTTCATGGGGCGAGCTGGATACACGGGGCGGTTGGAGAAGTGGAAGAGCGAGGGCTTACTGACTAAAACTAATGAAGACGGCACTCAGTCAGTTATTGATGATGTTGATGGCAAGTAGAGTGCAGACATTTATGCTTGGGGCGTATGGTGAAAAATGACGAGGGGGTATATGTGTTCCCGAGCGAGAGAGACTGCTGAGTTGGCGTCCAAGATTGTAAGTATATATATTTAAAAGTTGTTGTTTACTAATAATAAGTTCCTTTCTAATATTTTTGTTAATTTAAAATAGTCTGGCTCGACTGAGCGATGGGAGATGGTTTCGGCCCCTCCGTCTCAGGATGATCCACTGAATAAGGCCCTTGGGCAAAAGGATCATCCAGGGCGAGTGCGGGGGCTTGGAGGGGAAGTTCGCTAAAAAGACGTGTTTCCTACGTCTCGATCGAGAGTACCACAGGCTGAAATGATAGAGAGAATGGTGGATGAACGGGTGCATGACCGGCTGGAGGAGTCGGAAAGACGTCACGCTGAGTCGGAAAGACGCCACGCTGAGGAGCGTCAAGCCTACGAGGAGCGCCTGCGAAGACTTGAGGCTTTAGTATTGGGCCAGGTGCATGCTCCTACACCGACACATACTACTCCTACACCGGTGTCTACTCCTACCGCGACGACGAATACATCGATAGTGCTCGCGTCTCCTACACCGGCACCTACTGCTAGACCGACGTCTGCTCCTACCACGACGGCGGATACTGTCGATGATCCTACACCGACGTCTGCTCCTACCACGACGGCAGATACTCCGATGGTCGATCATCCTGCACCTTCTTCTCCTACCAGAGACACATTTCCTTATCAAAACCTTTGGTTTGTTCTTTTTTCCTCCTTAGTTATTTTAACATTACTTTTAAAACAATATAATTTTATTAGCTTGCTTACTGTTGTGAGTTGATGTAGATGGCTAAATCATGTCATCTGTTTCAAGTGTTGGATGGTGGGACTGTGCATGTTGCATTCGGTCGGGTTTTACAGACCGGACCGAACTCTGTAGTACATTTCAAGGTCATCCCACCTCTCCACGCTCGTGTGATGGTAGACGATATTGTGCAAGGTCATGAGGACTCTCCCCTTCCGTTGGAGTGGAATGAGTGGAGTAAAATAGGTCAAGTAAAATCTTCAGTTGTTCCATGGCCATATTCTCTCATTGATGTCAGTAGTGACAAGGTAAACTATTTAATTACATGCTTACTGTTTAGTTTTTAACTTGACTGTTGACTGATATGTTTATTATTTAAATTTTGTATACTATTAGATTGATAAGGAATTAAGACCGGTTAAGAAGAGGAAAGTGGATAAGGGGAAGGAAGTTGTGAAATCAAGTAGAGGAGAGTCAGAGGGTGAGAAAGGAAGTGGTGAAACCTTTCGATATGACTCCTAGGAGATCCCCCATTCTGACACCCAAGTATCTGAAGAAGTTGACAGCCCATCAAAAAATGTTGTATGACTTTTTCATGATGAAGCCGCAGTTTGTCACCAATTTCAACATGAAAGTGTCTAAGCATGTTTTCCACTCCCCCGAGCCCAGAGATCTGATGATTACCGTGAGCGATCTAAGAGAATTTTTGATGGGAGACCTACTTAACATCTCTGTGATTCAGGCCTATTGTGTGTAAGTATCTTTTAAATTATTAAATTATCTTTCATTTTTTTAAGCTATTTAACATATCTTATGAAAAAATGTTGTTTAGGTGCTTGACTACTAGACTGATATCGAACAAGAGATTATTTGCCATCTCTTTCTTGTGTCCGCAATTGATGTCAGCAAATCAGACCGCATTGGATGAGCAAGGATGTGTAGAGCATGTGAGGCAGGGATTTTGTACTACGGTGCGAAGAAGAAGCAAATATTTGCTGATCCCATTCATCAGATGTAAGTACACAATAACTGGAATTTTTTGCTTCCTAATTGTGATATTTAATAATTGTTCTACAAAACATTCTTTGTTTTATCTGTGGCAGCAATCATTGGATGTTGATGGTGTTGTGTATCGACACCTCATGCTTGTTGATACTAGACCCATTGGGCGGCCCTGATGACCTTCGAGAGATCGCTGTAGAGAAATATTTGAAGGAGTGAGTATTCAAAATTTTAATGCATTCTGTATTTATTTTAACCTTGTCCTAGATTATTGACAATAAATGGCTTCATTTTAAAATGTTGTATTTATGCAGGGGCCATAAGCTTGGTTTAAGTGATGAAAAGAAACCATTCTCCATCTTGGACTTCCAATACATACGTGTAAGTAATCATTTAATTTATGCATTTTTGTATTAAAGTTAAACGTTTAATTTTTTGATCTGTCTAAAGTTGGAAATCCATGGATGGTGTGATGACAGTGTCCTCAACAGCCTGATTCAAAAAGTTGTGGCTATTATGTGATGCGGTACATGTTCGAGATGGTACAAAATATTGACACGCTTAAGGATGATGACAAGGTAACCCATACCAATCAAAGTTTTAGTTAAAGTTATTGCATTTTAAATAAAATTGTGTACTAATGATGATCAGTTTCTTTTATGGACAGATCGTTTCTTATTTCACACAAGCAGGGAGCACGTATTCCAAAGGGGATCTCGACTTTGTAAGAGATCATTTATCGCAGTTTTGGTGTAAAAATTACTTGAGTGTTTCTTAGATCTTATATCCTAGTGTACGTAGTTAGACTTAGACTTTTGTTTTTGCTGAAGCAACTCTCAAAGTTTGTAAAGTTCAACTCTCTCTTATTTTTGAAAGTTTGAATGGGTTTGTTTGCAATTCGTTTTCAATGTTGCAATTCAAACTGGCAACTTGGTTTATGGTCATAGTGTGGTTGGTTATCAAAGGGCAATACCAGTTGGATGCCCTGTACAGGTTGTATATACGATTGTAAATTGGGTTGTGTTGGAAAACATATGTGGTAGATGCTAAAAAAACAAAAAAAAATAATAAAAAAAAAAACCACGGTTCACTTAAAACCGTGGTTTAAAACTCAATGGAACGACGAGTATAAACCACGGTTTATTAAAGAATCGTCATATAAAGTACTCATATACCACGGTTAATTACCCGAACCGTCGTATAAAACGCAATGGAACGACATTAAATACCACGGTTTCCGTCCCAACCGTGGTATAAGTCGTCTGATTCCCGCGCCACAACGGGCTTTAAACGACGGTTTTACGAACCGTGGTTTATAATGCGTCTTTTAAACGACGGTTTCGAACCGTGGTTTATTTGAATTTTCCGATATACCACGCGAGTATAAACCACGGTCTCTAACCGTGGTATATAAGCAAAATAACCGTGGTAAAAAACATTTTCTGCACTAGTCCACACTCCAATGCTACAGCCCATACCAATACATACAACTACTTAGCAAACCATCCTTAACTAATCCTAGAATTTAGATACATTTTTAGAGTTTAGAAAAGGGCATTACCTTCCAACGAGTAGATGGGGTTCTTGGTTAGCAAGAGGCAATATTTCTAGCCCAAAGAAGAAGCCAAAACCGACTGGAATACAAAGAACAAGAAGTTCAAAATCTGGAAATTTTCATAATGCAAACAAGAGCTAGAAATGGTGGATTTTCGAATTTCTTTTTACCTCAATACACCAAGGTGAAGAAGGAGCTTCCAATGGTGGACTCAAAACTTCAAATGGAGAATATCCATGGAGATGAAAGTAGTGGTTTTTGATTTTTGAAAGGAGGAAGGTGTTCTCCTTGGCAAAGGGATTTCAATGGTATAATTTTTGTAGGATTTGGAGACGTTTTAAGCCTTCAACAAGAGGAGAGAAGAGGAGTGTTGTGTTGGGGTTAAAAATCGCCATTGTTGGCTTTGGGAGGAAGAAGAGAAATGGGAGAGAGGGGGCAAAGCATGAGAGAGAGGTGGAGTAAAGGTGAGAGAGTGTTTTTGTTTGCTTTTTACTTTATTATTTGTCCTTTAGCATGTTAGGAAAATAAAGAGAGTGTGAGGGGGAGGAGGTTTCCGACTACACACACACTCAAATTTTTTCTTTTTATTCACAAAAGTGGACACACTAGTTTTTTTTTATTACACTCTCACCCCACAACTTCCCGGTTGTTACAGTTTTTACTAACCGTAACCCGTTTTCCGGAATTTTCTCGTTTAATTGATTTCATTGGTTCTCAACCTTCATTAATGTTTGTTAATGACTACTTGGTTGACCAAAATTATTACGAGTCTATTTAACTCGCTTAAAGTCGCGTTTTCCCGGTTTTCTCAAAAAACGCGCTTTAAGGTTCATTTATGTTTTTAATCCATTTTAAGGATCTGTTTTCTTCGGGATTTGTTCCCTCATGTTTATTTAGGCATAATTAAGCTTCTAAATTACTTATTAGCCTACTTAATCACTATTTTTAATTACGGGGTATTTCAATTATTCTTTTTGGAGCTACTACTTTAGAATTCCTGGCATAGCTTTTGAAACCCTAGCTTGATTATTATTTCCTGTTTTTCTTCACTTCTTTGCCGGCATGGTAAAAGCACCAAGAACTTAATCAATCAAAACAGTAGATAAAGGGGACCAAATCCGTTTTTGCTAGACCCATGGTTGGGAACTTCATCCTTAAAGATAAATAACTCAGGCTGTTTGTGAACAATGAGCAAAATTTTGCAAGAATCTCCCAAATAGGATGGTGGGATGGTGCAAACTGGACTTGGAGTTTTATGAGAAGGAGAGCTCTTTTTCAGTACGAGATAAATGATAAAAATCGCTTAATCCAAGCCATCAATGATTGTGACATCAAAAGAGCTCCAATAGCTGATCGTCTTACATGGTTGCCAAATAACAATGGACATTACACCAACAGTTCTTTCTACAAAGCCTTGCATGACTCTGCCACTCCATCATTTCCCAAATGGCATAAAATTTTCTAGTTGAATCTAGTGCCCCAAGGATTGAACTATTTGCATGATTTTGTTTGCAGAAAAGATTGTGCACCAAAGACTTGCTCTTTGAGAGAGGTCTTATACCATTAAATCAACAATGGTGTGTGTTGTGTAGGTGTGGTATCAAAACAAGCTCACATTTGTTTCTGCATTGCCAGGAGTCAAATAAGTTGTGGAACAATTTGCTAATCTGGTGGGATATTTACACAACCTTTCCCTGTTTTGTTCGTTATCTGTTTGAGCAATGGTGCGGTCTATTTGTCCCCTAAAGATTCGGAAAACTATCTCGAGTTTTATTCACTCATTGTGTGTGATTTGGAAGGTGCGGAACAAAAAAAATTCAGGAACCACGACCCAAACTAGCACCAAGTAATCTTCTCAGTAAAACATACAGTTAGTCTGGGACTAGGAAGCAAAGTCCTCTCTCCCGATATCCTTTTCTCTAAACCTTTTCTACAACTGTAGGAACCTCCTTGATCTTCTGAACAGTGCTCCGTAGCCATCATTGAAGTCCAAATATCCTCCAATCCTGCCTCGTTGCTGCTGCTATGCTCTGAGTGTGTTCTAGATGAAAGTCATGTTCAGTCGTGCCTCTCTTTTGCTATGCTCTATGCGTGTTCCAGTTAAAAGTCATGTTCTCTAGGTTTCTTTGATTGTGGTTGTTTTTACATTTCATTGTAAGCTTTTATGCTGTTGTATGCTTATGGGGATTTCCCCAACCCTGGGTAACACCAGTAATTAGAAAAAAAATAGTGTAAGGATTTGTTGGTGTTGACATGTATGTGCTATATATGATAACATATTTATAGTATGTTAAGTTAGTTTTTGTCTAGGCCCTGAATCCCATTTGAGTCCTACATCATATTCTAATAATATATTGTCACATATAAAACGATCAAAACAAAATAGTCACATATATGCCAGAAATTCAGAAACAATGTCTTCTTTTTGGCCTCGTTTCGCTTGCTTCCTCAAAATAAGAAGGTATGATCGAGGAAGGCCTTGGAGTAATTACAGATCCCGACTATAAGTTCGAACTAGCAATTCAAGTGGATCGATTACAAGTTGCGAAGGAGATGGCAAATGAAGTCCAAAGTGAGTCTAAGTGGAGGCGATTAGCTGAACTGGCCATGTCTACTGGAAAGTTTGAAATTGCACAAGAGTGCATGAAGAAAGTCATGGATTTGAGTGGATAATTGTTGCTTTATTCTTCAATTGGTGATGCAGAAGGAATGTCTTTCCTTGCCAACCTTGCTAAACACTAGTAAAAATCAAATTTTTAGTTACAAAGGTTCTTGCAACAATTTAATATCGTTATCATAGTCGTTATTAGTGACAAGAATTTCGTTACCAAAGATAGTACTAGAGAATTAAAAAAAATTGAGACTATAGTAACGATATACTTGTTACAAAATCATATCCTTAGTAACGATATAACTTTTAGTAACGTATAAAAGTCGTTACAATAAATAAATTTATCTTTGGTTACGCCATCACGTGTAACGACATGTAACGACTTTTATCGTTACAATAAATTAAATTAGTAACGATTTTGATTTTGGTAACGATTTTTTGTTGTTACCAAAAATCTATAATCTAGTAGTGAAAGAGCACGGTGAAAGTAATGTTGCCTTTACGTGTTTGTTCACGTTGGGCAAATTGGAGGACAGCCTTCAGCTTTTTTTTTTGATAAAAGACTGGCGAACCAGTTAAGGTAGCGATACTTAGGCGTATTGCCTTTCTCGCTTACAATGCAGTGATGCGAAAACAATAAGCCATAACAAATGTATTATCAATCTAAAACTCAGAAACAAAACAGTTAACCAGTGAGCAGAGCATAAATGTTTTCTAGTGAGCCCAGAGGGAGGCTCGAGTGGCAGTATAGTAATGAGTGTTGACTCCATTCCAAAGAGAGACGCTTGACTGTTGCTTCAGCTGAAGACCAATTTGGAGGAGTGCCCTCAAAGATAAACTTGTTCCGGGTGTTCCAAATTATCCAGAAAGAGTGCAGCAGTGAGGACATCCAGAGTTTCCTGGTTCGACGATGGCAGAAACTTAGCCAAAAGGAGTATAGTGCGTTGGGAGACTGAGGGAAAGCGAGATGGATGCCCCACCACTGTTGGATCGAGGACCAAAGGGATTTAACTTCCGGGCAGTGCAAGAAAATGCGGGACAGTTTCTATTGCTGTGTGACAGAAAGGGCAGTAGATATGAGCCAGAGGGATGAGGTCTTTGGCAAAAAGGCTATCTCTGGTGTGGAGTTTATTATGAAGAATGAACCATGTCAAGAGCTCGATGCGTGGGGGAGCAAAATTCTGCCAGAAAGCTCGAAACCAGGTAGGCGACCCTCCTGCTCGCAGTGAAGAAACGTAGTCATAGAATGATTTTGTTGAGTACGTATTTGAATCACCAGAAAACCAAGCAAGAGAGTCGTTGTCACCAGTAGGTTGAGGGCTATGATTGTCCAGAACAGCAAATAAACGCTGTACCTCCGCCATTTCATAGACAAAAAACTGTCTACGCCATGTCAAGTTCCAAACCCAATTTTCTCCATTCCACCACCCGAGCTCCGAGATTGTTGCGAATTTTTGATTACTGATAAGGAATAGACGGGGGAATTCTAGTTTCAGTGGCTGGTTTCCGGTCCAGTGTTCGATCCAGAAGCGAATTTTCCCCGTTTCCAAGCGACCATTTCATATTATCAGCAATTGACCTTTGATAGTGCGGTTGCCAAGTTGAGATTGAGAGGATAGACGCCCAAATTCCTTTTTTGAAGGAAGTTTCCAGGTGGAATCTGTGATGGGTAGATGCATATCGTTTTTATAAATTGAACAGATGGTGTTTTTCCAAAGTTTACTGTCATCACGTTCGAATTTCCACCACCACTTTAGTAGTAGGGCTGCGTTCTTGGTTTCGATATCCATGACCCCCAGACCACCCTTGTTTTTAGAAGAGAAAGCTTCGACCATGACATGAGCAGCATACCTCTATTCTCATTTCCACACCAGAGGAACTGGCGTTGCAGTTTCCTAATTTCACGAGTCACAGATTTTGGGATCTTGAACAAACTGAGATAGTATGTCGGGAGTGAATCCAGCACTGATCGGATCAGGACAAGCCGTCCTGCCCTGGAGAGTGATTTCGATTTCCATCCTGACAGTCTGTGTTTAATTTTGTCAATAATGGGGCGCCAGGCAGCTTGGCTCTTCATTCTATTTCCAATGGTAAACCCCA
>CM041779.1:90989365-91012329 GCA_023374045.1 Limonium bicolor | reverse complement strand
TGCCTCAAATGGCAGCCAAGTAACCTATGTTCATTAATGGAAAACAATTAACAAAATTAAATGGGAAAACAATGTTTGACGATACGTTAAACGTCAAATTTTTATTACTACAATCGCTAAGCAAACTCGTACCTCAGTCGAGGACATCGTGTCCAGCCGTCCCCTCACGAAACGTAGCCTCTAATCATCCATCAAATTCCGCGTGTAACGAGGCCACCTCGCCGCCGTCGGGAGCAACCATTCCAGTCTTGATGAAAGGGGCTGCGGTCTGAACATGGGGAAGTACTCGTAGATCACCAGCACTACGGTGATCATTCCGAAAAACATTAGCCAAGATAGTCAAGGTGTAACTTTACAATAATTAAGTCGTGAGCTAGAAAAAGTTTCACTGAAAAAAAGTAAGGCAAACGCCAGCTGAAGTTATCAGCCCGGGAAGCATGTGCCGAGATGTCGGTAAGGTATGCCATTGTGCCGGTCCCCCACGCATACAAGTGGGACCCTACTAGGGTCACGGAGGGCCAGTAGGACGTGGGACATAACACGATCACCGCCCTTGTCGATGATCAATGAGTGGGACACCAGCCACCAGAGGAAGGCGAGGAGCTGAAGGGGTAGGGTATAGAGATGGACCGCCACAAGTATCATGAAGAGCTCGGGTAACGTAATGACTCTTCTCCAGGAACTACAGTTTATCAGCTCCTGCTGGTCCGCCGCGCCAAACAGCCATCGGAAGTGGGGGTGGGATGAGAACCTGAACGGTGGGGCCGCTTAAAACCGAGGCGGGCGCCATCCTCGGGCTGGTACGAAATCCCATGCGGTGATGGGGATACCAAAATGTGGTAGACGTCGTGGAGAGTAATAGTCATCTCTCCGAATGGCATGTGAAAGGAGTTCGTGTCAGGCTGTCATCTCTCCACGAACGCTGAGAGGAGCGCGAGGTCAAAACAACCATGCGCTATGTCGACAAGATGCGCAAGTCCGCTATCCTCGACCGCTGCTAGAGACTCTGGGTGCCTCAATGTACTCAGAGTCCACGCCTCCAAATACTTCGTCTTAGGCTTGAAGCTAAGACATCCCTTCTCTCGTTGAATATTTATAATTGAGTTCACACTATGCTAACCATTTCCTAAACAATCTTAAATTTTATGGAATCTATTACCAGACGGGAAACATACCACTCCTCGCCACACGTCTAGCGCGACGTGACCACCGAAACTCGGGATCAAACTCGTATCCTGAGGGCCTCCGGGCACTGGAGTCTGCCCAAGTAGCCAAGCATCAGCAGCCGGCATCTGCGCCAGCCCCTCAATCGGACCATGTACTGGGGACCGGCGACGACGACGCACCCGTGTGCCCTCATGCTCAGCACCCGGCTCATCCGTATCCTCGTCATCAGCGTCAGCCTAGCCATGACGTGCGTCCGGTGCTCCTCTGTGGAGTAGGCCAAGAAGGACTATCAGACCTCACGACCAGCGTCCCATCACCGATCAATGAGTCCAGATCCACACCATGTAGCTGGTCCACCTCCTGCTCCTCCCTCTGCTCCTCCTCCTCCGCATACTCCTCCTCCTCCCCCTGATCCAGCTCATACTCCGCCCGCAACCTCACCTCACGGGCTCGTAGAAACTCAAGCTCCCTACGCTTCCTCGACGAAGCTGTAGGTACTGCGTACGCCTCCTCTCTGTAGCAGCTGCATCAGGTCCGGTCACACGAGGGTGTGATGAGCTCTCGCCTCGGTCAGAAATCGACTTACCCTTACCCAGACCGAACCTACCTAGCAAACCCTTGCCTTTCCTTCCGCCATCTGTTGTTTACCGTAGAATTTAGTCATACTATTTTTACAGTTAGTCAAGACCGGTCGAGGTTAGTCAATACCGGTCATACATGCATCTCAGTAGTTTCAACGTCAAAATAAATTCATACAAATCCTGGAACTGATTAAAACACGCATAATAGAGGTATACAATGTAAAAAACAACCAATTATATAACAAAACAGTAAAAAAACGAGCCCCGAGCGTTCCCGACAGCGCGCGCCCGCGCGCACCGAGAATCACCGGCGCCCGCGCCGCCTCCGTTTCCTCCGCGCCCGCGCCGCCTCCATTTCCTCCCGCCCGCGCCGCCTCTTTTTCCTCCACGCCCGCGCGCTCCCATTCAACCCGGCGCCTGCGCGCACCCAGAGTCCCGCGCGCCCGCGCGCGCACCATGTTGCCGGCGCCTGCGCCGGCTGTTCTTCCGCTCCCGTTTTTGAATTCTTCTACTGTTTTCTGCTAATTTTGCTACTTTTACTGCTATTCTACGCTAAAAAACTGTAAATTATGACAGAAAAGAACCTGATTTTGCAGATCGTACTAACAGAATGATTACTTGAGCACCGGCTTTCCTCCCGCTCCCGTTCCCGCTCCCGCTCCGGTTACCGCTTCTAGAGAGAACTCAGAGAGAATTCTAGAGAGATAGAGAGTTTGAGAGTTTGAAATTTTATGGAGAGATAATAGAGGGTAAAGGTGTATATATAGGAGAGTTTAAGGGTAAGGGCAAAATCATAAAGTTTTTTGAATTTCCGACTGTGCGAAGTGAAAACCCGACTGAGCGAACGAGTTCAGTTTGGTATAGTTTGGTAATTTTTGGAATTATATATGAGGTTTTAATAAGATATATGTATAATATATAGTTTTAATGACAATAGGAGACTATATGTTATAAAATGGGGTGATTTGGTAAATATAGAAAGTTAAGAGGTGAGAATTAAATTGGAACAGACCATAGGGTCTGTAGGCAATTATAAAGGATTATAACCATAGGTTTATAATTATTTAAGGTTTAAAGATTATAATATAAGGTATATATTATAAGTGTAACAATATAATAATATTTTGGGTGATTATGTAATTTCTGGAAGTTTAGTGAAACAAAATAAAAACCGGCAGCATTAGGATTGTTTGGAATTTTGTAACATTTTACAACTATAGGTTATAAATGTTTTACTGACATAAATGTCATAATATATGTTATATAACTATAATGTAACATTATATAAATAATGTGATGGATTGTGTAAATATTAAAGAACATAAGTGTTGTTCGGTAATAATGGGTATTTTAAAATAAGAATTTATAATATGGTTTTTAATGTTATAAAGCTTGAAACATTTATAATATAAGAAACATTCATTAAAGGAGAATGAATATATTATAAGGAATTACCATATAATAAATGGTCCCATAATACATATATATAAATAAATATATGTTATGGTGTGAGAATACAATATGGTTCAATAACCATATAATATCATAATTAAAATGATATAAGATAAGAAGAAAAGAATTATCAACATTAGTTAAGGAAATTCTAATGTTATGTTGTACATGAAATAATAAGGAGTTATATAATTCAAAGTATTTTTAAATATGAATTATACGACATTACACTTGGAAAAACTAACCTTAGGAAAATAAATACTAAGGTGAGATGTATAATATATGATTAAGATTATACATGCAATATAGTGATGAGCTTGTTGTTGACCAGACCCGAATTGCTTCTGGTTATGAGCTTATTGTTGACCAGATCCGATCCTTTTTTTATTGGAAGTAACTGCTCCTGTGATACTCACACGGAAAGAACTAGTTTGCTCTGTTCACTTTCTGACCTCCGATTAATGTTTTGGTCGTTTACAATCCTGACGTAATTCATTCAAAACTATGTTACTGTTGATAACGCAAGTAGATTGACTGAGTTCATTTTCTGGGCCATTACACCTCTTTAATTGGTCTTTGTTTGGTGATAGTATTCGATTTGGTCTAATGACAGTTTCTAATATCTGCTATATCTTATCATTCGAGATGTGAGTATTGGGCCATTTAGTTTTGACATTATAACTATAATGAAAAACGTTTGTGTATCGTTCGTTTGTTCGAACTCTATGGGCTCGAGCACCTCGTCATTCAGTTGATCAGTCCATTGTATTTATTTATTATGGACACGTGGGCCCGATCCATTACCGGGAAATTTCGTGGGGTTGGCACCTTGGTTCGATCATTGCTATTCTTAGCGCCTTCACTTTGCGGGTTTGGAACTTGATATGTTGGGCTCATTATAATTCCCCCTTTGCACCGTCTAAGTCATTTGGCTAATCATCTTTGGTTTCATGACTTGACCCGAGGTACATTGCACTCGAGAATTGGGCTGGACTTTGCTTGTCGATTGGGCATGTGGACTCATGGTCTCCATGGCTTTCCCTCATGGGTTTGGAAACTCAGTTACTCTAAACTTCAATTTAATTACTTTTGATATTTAATTGTCCCTTGCGCATTGATATGGGTTTGGAAATTGTTTGAGACTATCATGTAACTTGCCTCATTGCGTTTAGATAAGAACATAAATCGAGTGTAGTTGCCCGAATATTATGATCGTTAAGATAAACCACTCATTGGCTGGTTGGTCCTTATTAATTTTTCATCTAAGAGGGAAATGATATAAACCCTTCTAGGTATGATCCCACATGACTTACAACTTCACCTCTTTGATACTACACTTCGTTTCGAGTCATAATCTAAGATGACGAATTAATTTGAGCATCAACCCCAATGCTTGATTTATCATACAATCTTTAGTAGTTGTTGGCAGCTTGAAACTCTTTTCTATGTTCTCGGTTGGGGTGTGGGAGATGATTAGATTGCCCCCTGTCCTCCCATTGAGAGGGGCCGTATGATCCCATTGCATACACCCCAATCCTCTTACATTTCATTACTAACTATTCTCGTGTATCTTTGTCTTTGTTCTATGACATGTACATAATGCTCAGGGAATGGAAACCTTGGAAACCTCCTTAGCTAAGGAACTGGAGTTTGGCTAGGACTACCGGGGTCTCCACTTCAAACACGTGTAACGGTTGGTTCACTTCTTGCTGATCCTTTCAGCTCAAGTGAGGCGGCGTCGATGTGACCCCCCATAGCAGCTTTAGATTTAAACTTTTCACTTGTATTTGTATCAATTTGTAATCTGTTTGTTGTTTTTACTTTCGGTTGTAGTGTTGTGACTTATTCATTTTTGTGATTTCATCCCATAACCGTTACATTATTCTCTTGCCTGTAACCTTTGATTGACTATTGAAAGATAGTAAATAGGATAATACTAACAATTGGTTAGCAACCCATACAGTAGGACTCATCTTGTTAGTTTTTGAGACTTTTAGATTTGAATAATTCTGATTCGCTGCCTAGATAGCTTTGATGCGTTCTTGTATATACATTTCTCGTACTACTTCCGAAATTTATTTCATACGTACATAACTTAAGCTTTTAAAATACATGTCCACATGTATATAATTACTTAGATAAATTCTGAATTCTTTTCTTACATATATTTGTTTTATTCGGATAGCTTTTAAAATCCAGGTTCGCATGTATATTTGTTTATATAGTCTTGGAAATTCATCTCTACCTATCATTTGTTCATCATTCCTTGCCTATGATTTTGTAAACGTATGGATTGATCCTGTTTGGGCCCATGTAACTCTTGGCCCAAATTTAATTTGTTCAGGCTCGGTCCATAACTAGCCAAACGGGCTGGAGCAGTTGGCCCTAGAAAGCCCATTAGGTTGTCCATTTAGTGGACCCTTGAGGCCCACTTTAGAAAATCCTTAGGTTTGGGTATCTTCCATGAATACGGGTCCTAGACACGACCCATGTGAGGAATACCCGTTTCCCCTAAAATTTTCCAAATCATCTCTAAGTCAAAATAAATTCACAATCAATCAATCATCCAATTCCAAATTAATTTAAAATCCAATGAGTCAAACACACTCCAAAATCAATCCCTCTCATACTCACTCAACATACACTCTTCAAAGTCAATCTCTCTCATACTCTCTCATCAAACACACTGCTCAAATCATATCTCTCATACTCTCTCATCATACACACCTCAAATCAATCTCTTTCACCTCTCATCAAAACACCTCCAAAATCAATCCCTCTCATACTCACTCATCATACACTCTTCAAAGTCAATCCTCTCATACTCCGAAACCAGATATTCTTCATAAATTCTTTAAATCAAAAGCTTTCACATCAACATTAAATACTCTTCATACACTCATTTGACACACTTCAACCTCACAAAGCATTTGAAAGTTTCCAAAAGTTCAAGATCAAACTTCAAACTCCTTCTAAAACTCCAATTGTCTCATAGATTCAATCATCTTCCTAACTTCAATTCAAAGGCCAAATCAAGCCCAATTCTAAGCCCCAACTCCAGCTCATTCAGAGGCCCCAGCCCGGTCCAATTTCAAAGGCCCAATCCAGCCCCAATTTCAAGGCCCAAATACCGGCTCACATTTCAAGGCCCAGACCTGGTCAATCTCTAAGGCCCAAATCCGACTCATTGCCTCAATTCTATCCCGATTTAGTTCCAAATCCAATTCAACTTCACTTCAATTCCATTCAATTTCAATTCCGAATCAAATTCAAATTCAATTTCAATCCAATTCAATCAAATTCACTCCAATTCCAATTTAGATTCAATCTCAATTTCGATCAAATTCTCATTCCCAATTCAATTCAACTTCATTTCAATCCCAAATAATTCCAAACATCATAAATATCAAAACTCCCTGAAAACTCCAAACTCTTTAGAACTCTCAATCATCTCGAATCTCTAAACGTCTTGCAGCTCAACAAACCCAAAGTCTCAGCAACTCAACAGACTCGAAGGTCTCAGCAGCTCAACAAACTCAAACGTCTCAGCAACTCTACAGACTCGAACGTCTCTACAGCTCAATAGACTCGAACGTCTCAACAGCTCAACAGACTAGAACGTCTCAACAACTCAATAGACTCGAAGGAATCAACAGCTCAACAGATTTGAAAGTCTCAACAGTTTAATAGACTCATCAAATTCAAACACCTCGAAAACCCTAAACTCCTCGAGAAGCCGAACCCCTTGAAATTTGATAACCTTTTCAAGCCTCAAACGTCTCACAGACCCAAACGTCTCACATGCATCATCATTTTAAGATTTCAAATATCTCATAGAGTCTAGCACCTCAAACTCTAAAACAAACTCGACAATCCATCAAGCCCCACGAAATGACCACAAAACCCCTTGATCCTTCAAAAACCCAAAAGGTCAAAACCCCAATTCCTTCAAAACCTCAAAAACTCCAAAATCCCTAAAGGTACATGAACTACATAAGGTCTGATCTCAATAGGGAGTTGAGTACGCAGGCGGCCCACACAGGGTGCGACCCCGTTCCAATAAAAGAAAAACCCCTTTCCCATCTAAGGAGGTACTCATACCTCTCAAAGCATTCAAATCCTCTATGACTCCCACAAACCCTAAAATTATTCAACCCTCCAAATCAGACTCCCAATCCTTATCATTTCCTCAACATCATAATTTTCTCAATCTTTCATTCTATACTCACTCAAAATTCATCAATTCGTCTTTTGGCGCTAGCTTAGTAGAAAAGTTTGCCTCATCCACTCTCCACATTCTACTCCCTTCCTATCCTATCCTCGTGGCCCTTTGAAATGAATCTCTCTAATAAGGTTTTGAAAGAAGGCAATCCCGACAATTGGAGACCGAGGTTTCCTCGGGCACCAATCCGAAGTCGTGGTCGTTGCCACTTCTGAGGGGTGTAACCATGTGCGAACCCAACACAGAATCTCTGACATGATCAGATAAGTCCTATCCATAGGCAAAAATCTTAGAGTCAGTTAACGGTTCTTGAAACCCTTCTCTTCCCTTCCTAGTTCCTTAGGTCAAACTAGGTGGCGACTCTAGTCAATTTCTGCCCTTAGGGCATAAGTCCACGTGGGGCCCATTGAGAGCGAGTGTAGTGTTCACTTGCACTTCCCCTTATGCTTCCTGGGAATGACGGACGATTTAGTAGGTATTTGAGGGATGCCAGATTAACGGGTTTTCACCCTCCATAGAATGGCAATCTCTAGGATCTCGACTTTTCAGCCAGATCATATTTAGATAGACCCCTCTCATACCGAAAAATCACCCTCCGCAGAATGGCGACTCTATTGGGGAAAACTTGAGTAAGTTTTTCTCATAAACTTGGTCAAGGAAGACTGAACTCCATCAAAATTGTCAGGATTTTCCCACTTCTTTCAAAATCTTCAAGAGAATCATTTCAAGCCATTAGGACTACTCTACTCAACACTTAGAGTGTGCTCTGGGAGGATAGTTAGAATGAGAGTTCAGAGTTTGAGACTGGCCTTGAGTGCCACATGTGTGCTTTCATATTTGCATGCTTCACTTTGTTTACTGTTGTGTGTTTATCTGTCTTATGTTTACCGCTCTTCATGCTGACATAATATTTATTGCTTATTTACTGCTTTTGTAAATGGGGCCTTCCTAGAAGGAGTCAACCCATTGCTGCATCAGGTAGCTTAGGACATGCATTTCTCTGTGTCACCCGCTTCATCCACATGTCACGGGATCTCAATCGGTCCACGGTTGATTCCCTATGAGTTGGGTCCTTCCTAGAAGGAGTTAACCCACTAGGTAATACGGTCCAAGACCAACACCTTGAAAACTCATGATCCAAAAATACCTTCCCTCCTCGAGTCCAAGCCAGCATTCAGTGACCTCTGAGCCTTCAGTGTCCAGTAGCCTGATCCAATGTCTAAGACGGGTTTTATGGGTAGTCACGCTCTTGTATGCCATTTGTATGACCACCCTTTGCCTTACCCTGAAGATTGCATGGGCTCAGTTCTCCATGATTCCTCTGCACCACGGGTGTCTTTAAAGCCCAATGTCGCGCTACAAATTCATAGAGGATCCCGTATTTACGGATACCCATACATGACATAGCGTAGTCAGCGAATAATTTAGACTTTAGACACACCTTATCGTGCAGACGAGAGGAGACCTGTTCCCATGCAGTACTTCCCCAAGTTTCCTAAAAGTGAGTATGTTGTGATAATCCCCGACAGTGGCTCGTGTGACTGTATGAAATACCCCGAACTAATTAGGGTGATTAAATTACTCTAATATGATATCTGAGGGCCTATTAGTGCCTAATGAATTTCGGTAAAAAGAATAAATCCAAAAGAAACAAGAAAAATGCTTAAAAAGTGAAAAACGCTAAATTGAGCGTTATGTGACCGTAGGAGGCATACAACCTCGACAAGGGTCTTAGATGAGTTTAAAAGGCCTAACAATGCCTAAATAATGTATGGGAACAATTACCGAAGAAAACGGATCCAGACAATGTATTAAAACGCTAATAATGCTTTAGAGCACGTTTTTCGAGAAAACACGAAAACGTGACTTTAAGTGGTCAAATGAACCCGTAAAAATTGTAGTTCATTAAATAGCTATAAATAAACATTAATGGGAGCTTAAGAGCCATTAAAATTAAAGAAACGAGAAAATTCAGGAAAACTGGCCCGGTTAGAGAATAGTGCTAAAACCGGGTAAATAAACGAGCGTTTTCTGTAAAAGACGAAAAACGCTCCAGCTCACATGTTATAAGGGGGCGTTTATTGTGACCATCCCTCTCCAATTGACCCTTAATAAGTAAAGAAAGAAAGAAGAAGAAAGAAAAGGGAAAAAAGTGAAAAAGTAAAAAGGTGAGTACTCTCTCTCTCTCTCTCTCTTTTTCCTTTCATCCTTTTCTCTTTCCTCTCTTCTTTTCTTCCCAGCCATTCTCTTCTACTTCCCCATGGCAGCCGATTTTCTTCCTCTCTCTCCCCCATGGCTGCTTCACCTTCTAGCTCATGCCCAAGCTTCATTAAAGCTCCAATCACAAAGATAATTAATATTCTTCTTCCTCTCATCACCCTCTATCATTCTCTTTTTCAAAATTCGAAAAGGATGAACTTCATCCATATGGGTTTTCCCCATTTGAAGAGAAATGGCATCAATGGGTGCAAACAAGAAATTTGACCTACTAAAAGCTAAGAAATAAACCTAGAAATTAATAAATCAAAAGTCTCCGGGTTGCAAATAATCCCGGTCACTGCAGTATAGAAAACGTAGCAACCAGGTATCGAATCCGCGGGACTTGAAGAAAGTAAGTCTAGTCCTAAGAAAACTGGAAATTAAAGGGGGTGTTCTTGTGTTTCAAAAATCAAACTAATGTGAAAAATAAGTGAATAACAATTAAATAAAAGAGATTAAATTAGATAATTAAAGCGGAACCCTGGGTTCAAGTTATTTTCTCCCTGGATAGATTTATTAAATTCTACAGTTTTAACTCGAGATATGGATTGGCGAATTCTTTAATTTTCTTTTCAAGACTAAATCCTAGCCACAGAAAAGCACACCTAGCAGAACTTGCGTGTTCTAATCTAGAAACAAGCAAAACACGAATAGGTGGATTATGCCCAAAGAATTATTAGCATCTGAAGGAAAACCTAATCTATCTGATTTAATTCTCCACAGATTTTTATATTATAAGACCTTCCTAATACTCACCGATCAGTTTGTAAAGAATTCGCAAGGTAATTCAACTAATTCATGAGATTAATCGAATAACGCAAAGAATAATTCTTAATCTAAAACAATCCATATAATTCTCAAATTTAAACCGCAAAATATAAAACTAAATCATATCCAGATTACAACAACTATTCCCTAGGGTTGAATCCTTTTAGCCAGATATGTTTGAGAAATTGACAGAGAAAACAAGTCTAGAATTCATCCTATAAAGAGAGAACTCCTGAATTATTTGTCTATCCAGAACTCGAATGTGCAGGATGGAAGGTTGAACAGAGATGAATCCGTGTTGAAGAAGACCTTTCTAGGGTTGCAACTTCACCAGGAGAAAAGAACAGGAGTGCGGTGTTGTATTCTTGTTGAGTGTGATTGTCTCTCTCAAATTCTGAATGATGAATGGATATCTTCCCCTTCCAAAGTCTTCCTTATTTATAGTTGAAATCAAGACTGTTCATCTGTCCATTGATGGTCTTCTTTAAAATTTTCTTCAGTTTTGTGTAATAAATAAAGACTTTCCAACTCCTCCAACTTCTTTTATTCAATTATCTTCAACAAACTAATAAATCTTGGAAGGAATATGGAGTTTCTTTATTTAATTAACTTCATCCATCAATGCCATTGGAAGACTCTGGAGTTGCGGCAGTATCGTAAAAATATATATAATAAACGTTGTACTAGACACAACTTCGGCAAGGTCTAAATTCTTCGTATGAGCTCTGATTTGTTCCCTGTTTGCAGCGTTAGAAAGCTCGTGAGAAGATATATGCATTCCAATAGTCATTTTCTGCTTTTAAAATACAAATTGGTATCAGTTCTCGCCCAAAGTAAGGACCATGAAAAGCATAGGGTAAGTGTGAGAAAGTGCATAAAAAGTTGCATAAAATAAGAATTTAGCACCTATAAAACCATATCAATTTCACACTTATCAAATCACCCCACACTTAGCCTTTTGCTTGTCCCCAAGCAAAACTCTCAAGCACTAGTAAAAGCAAAGCCAATGGAACTCAACAGAAAAGGAGGAGCACAGAAGAAAAGGGATCGCTATCTTTACCAATCAAGGGGCAATTCAAATTATTCAGCACAAATCATTCTTTTCAGAAGACATGAAGCCATTCAGAGCCAACAATCAAGAAGCAAAACCATAAGAGCCTCGCCCTTAACCTCGAGCCAATCCACCTTTTTCCTTCACAAACCTTAGAAACGACAAGGGGCATGAAGTAAGATCATATTCCATCATACCTTTCAATGCCACATACTCTTGATCCTTAAGAGAAAATAATCTAAATTCAGCACAGCATTCGCATAAATATTTCAATTAGAGTGCTTTCAATTTCTTTCACCGCAGACTTTTCTCTCCACTCATGTAACGGCTTTGGGTCAACTATCCCAGATCACAAGGACCTTAAGTAGCTAGGTGATAAAGCACCCCAAAGGACTTAATAACCAAGTGGACGAGGCCTGATTTTGGATCAGAATTAAAATTAGCATGCTTAGGATCAGCGGAGTACCTTGCCTTGTTCTTTTCCAACCATTTCAAACCAAATCATTCCAAGGCTCAAAGCCAAAAGCAAGGTTCAGATGGAGAATATTCTCATTTGTTTCAGCATTTATAGAACAATGACTTCAGTTAGCAATTACAAACTATAGAAATTTCAAAATTTTGCACCCCAAGACCAGCTAACCAACAATAGTTCCTCTATGACTCCCTTCCAAGTTGAGCAACCACGGCTAAACTGTAACAAATGCAAGAGAAAAGAGCTCAAAGACGCACAAGAAACAAGCGGCGAAGGAGCTTACCCCACCCCACACTTAGAGTGAAGCAATGTCCTCATTGCGTAGGAAGAATTAACATTGTGCAAGCAATCCAACAGGGAAACAAAATCGCACACAACAGTTCAGAGGGGAGCATGAAAAATTGTTAAGAGAAGAAAAGGTAAGAATACTCCCCAGAGTCCGCTCAGGGTGTGTAGCAAGGCCAACCCCACACTTGAGTTCAGCTAAGCGCTGAAGTAAGCAAACTGATAATATTGTCTGCAAAGCCAGAAGAACTCAAGTGGAACCAGACAAAACCATCAGTAGAAAATTAAGAGCCAAGGCTCTTGCAGTAAGCATTGCACCCGCCAACACACTACAAACTAAGAAGAAAAGAGTAAAATAAACAACTAAACTAAGAAAGTGAAAAGAGATACAAACCGGTGGGTTGCCTCCCACCAAGCTGCCCGGAGTTCGAGTCTCTGGCTAGACTCTCACTTCGTTATCCCGGGTCAAAAATAAAAGTTGCCAATGGCGTCAACGGGAGTAAGAAGTGGACAACGAGCAGGATCAAACCACCTGGATCAAAACAAAATGTTACCTCAACAAATAGAATAGGAAAATAAATACTCCACAAAACCTGGTGTTTGAGGAGGTAGTGATGATAATGATCTTCCAGACGAAGATAGAGCAGTGGAGGTTCTTCTTCCTCAAACTTGTGGATAAAACTATCCTCATCGATGTGGTGAGGCTTGAAGAAAGTGTGAGAATTGTACAGTGGTGGTGGCTTATCCTTCTCAATTCTAGGATGTAAACATCCTCTCGTCGTTGGTGAAGCTCTACTGGCTGGATTGATAGGCGCATGAAAAGGTCCATGGAGGTGAGAGGCTTAAGCGGAACAGGGTGGGGGGGAGGAGAGCGATTGGAGACGTCAACAATTGCTCCACTGAATTGTTCCCCACTCCGGTAGGTCGCCATCGTTAACGATTGAAGATTGTGTTGAGGAGGGCGAGTGTTGCAGATATTCTAATTGGCCCTCTAAACACATCTGCTCCTGCAACTTAAGGCAATCATCGAATTCATGAGGTCCCCACAATATGAGCAATAAATATCCTGAGAATAGGATGATTCACGTTCAAATGCTCCTAAATCATCTCATCTCTTCTATATCAGAACAATCCTCGAACTCATGAGCCCCTCACACACTGTGAGCAACAAAGATCAGAGGACAGTGAATCAAAAGAACCAGTAGACTCCTGCTCCACTGCCCAAACAGGAGTTTGTTCCATAGACTGCTCCATGCTTCTGTTGGCTAACTGTCTGTAAAGTTCAGACATCTCCTCGTAGGGACCTTTTCAATTCAACCAACAAGTTGTACAACTCACTTACCATTGCTTCATTGATTTTGATGTTTGCCATTGTAAGAATTAACAAAGAACAAAATAAACTAATAATAAAACAAAAATAAAAATAACTGACCACGAAGTCCTTGCCATTAAATAAACGATGGATAAAAAACGCTAAAGCAGAAAACAATTAGCTATAATAGTAAAAGACCACAAACAAAAATATAACTAAAAGAGAAAAGAAAACAATAAAAAATCAAAATTAAAATTAAACAAAAACAAAACAAATGACAACCAAAATTCAAGGACTAGACAAATGTCAAGTCCCCGGCAACGGCGCCATTTTGCAAACAAGAAATTTGACCTACTAAAAGTTAAGAAATAAACCTAGAAATTAATAAATCAAAAAGTCTCCGGGTTGCAAATAATCCCGGTCACTGGAGTATAGAAAACGTAGCAACCAGGTATGATCCGCGGGACTTGAAGAAAGAGTCTAGTCCTAAGAAAACTGGAAATTAAAGGGGGTTGTTCTTGTTGTTCGAAAATCAAACTAATGTGAAAAATAAAGTGAATAACAATTAAATAAAGAGATTAAATTAGATAATTAAAGCGGAACCCTGGGTTCAAGTTATTTTCTCCCTGGATAGATTATTAAATTCTACAGTTTTAACTCGAGATATGGATTGGCGAATTCTTTAATTTTCTTTCAAGGACTAAATCCTAGCCACAGAAAAGCACACCTAGCAAACTTGCGTGTTCTAATCTAGAAACAGTAAACACGAATAGGTGGATTATGCCCAAAGAATTATTAGCATCTGAAGAAAAGCCTAATCTATCTGATTTAAATTCTCCATAGATTTTTAGATTATAAAGACTTCCTAATACTCACCGATCAGTTTGTAAAAAGGATTCGCAAGTAATTCAAACTAATCTCATGAGATTAATCGAATAACGCAAAGAAAATTTCTTTAATCTAAAACATCCATATAATTCTCAAATTTAAAACTGCCAAAATAAACTAAAATCATATCCAGATTCAACAAACTATTCCCCAGGGTGAATCCTTTTAGCCAGACATGTTCGAGAAATTGACAGAGAAAACAAGTCTAGAATTCGTCCTATAAAGAAGAGAGAACTCCTGAATTATTTGTCTATCCAGAACTCGAATGTGCAGGATGGAAGGGTGAACAGAGATGAATCCAGTGTTGAAGAAGACCTTCTAGGGTTGCAACTTCACCAGGAGAAAGAACAGGAGTGCGGTGTTGATTCTTGTTGAGGTCTGATTGTCTCTCTCAAATTCTGAATGATGAATGGATATCTTCCCCTTCCAAAGTCTTCCTTATTTATAGTTGAAAATCAAGACTATTCATCTGTCCATTGATGGTCTTCTTTAAAATTTTCTTCGTTTTGTGTAATAATAAAGACCTTCAAACTCCTCCAACTTCTTTTATTCAATTATCTTCATAAACTAATAACTCTTGGAAGGAATATGGAGTTTCTTTATTTAATTAACTTCATCCATCAATGCCATTGGAAGACTCTGGAGTTGCGGCAAGTATCGTAAAAATATATATAATAAACGTTGTACAAGACACAACTTCGGCAGGGTCTAAATTCTTCGTATGAGCTCTGATTTGTTCCCTGTTTGCAGCGTTAGAAAGCTCGTGAGAAGATCTATGCATTACAATAGTCATTTTCTGCTTTTAAATACAAAATTGGTATCAGTTCTCGCCCAAAATAAGGACCATGAAAAGCATAGGGTAAGTGAGAAAGTGCAATTAAAAGTTGCATAAAATAAGAATTTAGCACCTATAAACCATACAATTTCACACTTATCAATGGGTAGCTTGGAGTCTCTCTCTCCTAAGGTAAAAATATTCAAGAAAAAACTCATTTTTCTTCACCTTCCTTCCTTAGCTGATTTTGCTCTCTCTCTCTCTCTTATCTTGTTTTCCTCTTGTTTTGGAGCTTTGTTTCAACCCTTCAATGGTGGGATAACCCCCTTCTTGATTCAAGGGTGAGAACCCCTCTTAAAAGCTCCAAAAGGTAAACCCTAACGTTGTGTTTTTAAGCCTTTGATTGGATTAGAATTTCCTAAGGGTTTAAATGGTTAATTGAATCCATTTCTTGTGTTTCTTGAATGTGGGATGAGTGAAACTCCATTCCCACTTAGCCGATTTGATCAAGGAAGAGAGAAAAGGAGAATTGAAAAGAGGTGGAAAAGATTTAAAGTAAAAATCTATTTAATGCTTATTTTTTAATTGTTTTAGGGTTTGGGATGGGTAATTGAATTAATGAACCCAAATTATGAATTGAAATCTATGTGGGAAAATGTGTGTACTTGATTTTAGAGAGATTGTGAACTTGTGTTGATTATAAGGGCCTAAGTGCCATTGCTTTTGAATTGGGAGCTATCTTGTTGTTTGGATAATTTGGATGGATTTATGAGTGCTGGTAGGACCCTTATGGGTGTGGCTAGATTAGGAATGAAAATTTGGTGAGGAATGAGAATGGTGAGTTGGACATGTAAAGTTTATGGGGAGGTTATGTGTGAAATTTTGGTAGAAAATGAGTGTTTTTAGATGGCTCGGTGAATGAGAGAACCTAGTTGTTGGTAGTGTTGAGTAGAGTGGATTAGTAGCCTTGAAATTTAATTTGGAGAACTAGGGAGAGGAGTGTAAAAATCTGTAGCAAAATGGCTTGTGAGGATTTTTGAAATGCTAGAAAAGAGTTAAGGTGCAAAAGCTTGGAAATGAAAGTTGGACTTGGGTGGAGGAAATGCACATGTCTAGGAATGAATTGGAAAGGTCAAATGAAGTTAGAACAAAGTGCAAAGTGCTAAGGGAAGTTAGGAAAGGCACAAGAGTGCAAACTGTTACAGTGAGGATGGAGATTTATGGAAAATTGAGCAAGGATTTGAGTAGGGATTTGACTAATGATTTGAAGAGGTTTAGAGCATGTTTTATGGTGTTTAGACATGTAGGAAACAGTGGAAAGGTTTAGGAAATGATTAAGGGTGAATTAGGGGTTGAAAACGTCCAAAAACTGTAAATTTTGACAGTTCCAGAGGTGGTCCGGGTTTGCAAATCGGTACGCAAACCCGGACCATAGCAAAAACACGGCAGAAGGTCAACCCAAAGGGGTGGTCCGGGTTTGTAAACCCGGACACAAACCCGGACCACATGTGAAAATGGCCAGAAACGCATTTCAGTGTCTGGTCCGGTGTTTGTAGACCGAACAACACAAACCCGGACCACTATAAAAATTGAACAGAATGTGGTTTTAATGGTTCTAAACATGGGGGATTGATTGGTATTGGTTTTAGGTGATGTTTAGTGGAGTTGTGGGTGACCTTTAAAGGTCCTAAGAAGTGTAAATAAGTTTAAGAAGTGATTAAGAAAGTTGTGAGTTTAAGAACACTTAATAAACCGAGATAACTGGGTAACGGGGTAAGTACGGGAGTAGCAATTATGTACGTACCGTAACACCCTGAGATTAATAGAACCATTGACGTGTAATCAGTGGTTCAAGAGTAAGACTCGAGGAACAAGTGTGAACCGAGGAACATGAGAAACCCGGTAAAGTTAACCCCGGGTGAAAGGTATGATTTCCTCATGCTCTGTATTCTAACTGGTTACCCGATTTGTGTGCTTGTTTGCTTGTGTGACCACCTAAAAGATAAATGCATGAATCGGATTATCGTACTGATTGGTGCTTGTATGGTATTGTTGCTTGTTGGATTGTAATTGAACTAAGTTTGTATAATTCATGAAATGGGTGATGATGTGAATGAGTTGCTTGCAGGTGATTATGTATTGTAGTGCGACTCATAGTTGAGTCTTGTTTGATTAGAGACTCGAAGAAGAGTCAAGTTGTGGAATAATGAAAAAATGGGTAAACACACGATAACCATCGATTAGTGGTCAACGATAAATCAAACTATAAACTTACTCGAAATGAGAACAAGCGACCCACGAGACTAGAGAACGTCCTTAATATCAATAGTCGACCCCTATGCAAGGATGTGACTCAATGTTAGAAACGAACATAGTTCCTAAGTAATGGAAGTATAGGGGCGACCCGTAAATCGGTTAGATACAACGAGATAGGAAAACCTCCTAAGTTGTATGATAGCATCGAGAGAGATGCGGCAGACTGTATTTATATATGTATTTATATATGAGTACCTATGGTTACTAACCTGAGAGTTGGGTTAGGGGGATTGTGAGTCACGCGTGCAAGGAAGAGGGAACAACAGAGCGTTTGTTTCCGAATCCGTGGTCGAACTCCCTTGTTACCGGGCCGTGTGCCACATAGTGGTGCCCCGCGGTGCCATGTGCCACATAGTGGTGCCGATTGGAGTAAGACTGGCAGAGCTTACCCGTCTAAAGGGGTACGCTGGGTATTATGGGATAGGAAAGAGGGAACATGAGAGAATGTTTCTAATCCCGTATTGAGATTATAACTGCCCGGTGGTGAGACCTATATATGTCTCTGCCCGGAGGCCTATGAGGCTTAACTTAAGGTTATCCAAGAGTAAAATAATTAAGAAAACTAGACTGGGAACGAGGATGTCTAAAGATCCAGGAGACAAGTGAACTACCCGGTTGGGATGGAAAGTTGGTGATTAACAAGAATGGAACTCACTTGAGACAGTCTCTCAAGGTTTAAGAATAAGGTAAATAAATTTACCGAGCTGGATGTGATATTGTGTGGATTGTATTTCATGGTTGTCTATCTTTGAATGTGTGCATGATTAATGCATAGTTATTGAGCATGATTGTTTGAATTAAAAATGAATCACATGCTCTCGACCAAATAGTCGGCGTACCCTCGCTAGTACGCGGAGTATGCGGAAGTCATATGCAGCAATTTTGCTGAGCCCCTAGGGGCGCTGTTTTATTTTACAGGACAATGAAGCCGAGTACCGTTCGAGTGTAGGATGGGTTGCTATATAAGCAAGGGTAGTGATTAGTGGAGGTTGTAATAATTTGAAATGTTGATTTGTAAGCCGAATTGTTACCGGCAACTTAATGATTATAGTAATTTAGTATAGCAATGAATGGATATTGTAATTGTATAATATGGTTTTGAGGCTTGTATTTAGATGATTTGAATAAGGAATTGGAATGTAATATTGGTGTAGTATACTCGGTATAATGACCCATCAGACCGATATTGTAATTTGACTGTTGTATTTGAGGGTTTGGTTTTAGTTCGTCACGTGGGTGACTAACGGCATGTATCCCCCCGATTGTATTGAAAATTCTGTGCTTGTGTATTGGTAATGGAGACGGGTTAGGAGATAATTGTGTGATTACGGTAGGGGTTTACAAAAAGTGGTATCAGAGCGAAGTATCGCTGATGGTCTAAATACCGAGTTTAGGAAAATACCGAGTAGGAATTAGAGACCTAGGGCTAAGGGTTGTGAGTGTTAGCGTGAGAAGTACGCTAGATAGGAACTTCCGGTATGATCTGGATACCTACATAACCAATCCCGCGCTCCGCAACCCCATTATAAGTTGGGGAAAAGAACGCCAGAGAGATGGAAAGACCTCTTATACTCAGGTTAACCCGATCTGCAGTTGTAAGATAAATCTTATAAGAAAAAGAATCGGTCATACGGTAGAATCCAAGAAACTGGAAATCCGAAGACGGTTCCTGGTTGAACGACAATAACCGCACTGAACGGCAGAGATTGAAGATCCTGAACATAAGATAATGGAATTTGCGGCACCATGGGGGACATGCTTCGCAGTCGCGAGAACCATGCGCAGCCAACGAGAAGGAAAGCACAACTACGTGATGAAGCGGAAAAGCAGAGTGACAAAACCCGAGACAAGAGAGTCTACAGACTATAATGCATGACAATATCGTCAACGGTATAGAAACCGACAAAGGTAATAGTCAAGGTTGGATAATTCCAAGCCTACGACACCAAAAGGTTGCGAAACACGAATAACATAGTTCAGACAACTATGAGGTAATCATTAAGCATACATCAAAAGGACTACGGCGTAGCTCCTAAGGATTAGTCAAACCTCGGTAACCACCGTAGAAGCGTGGGAACGAGCTATGAAACAAGGTACATGGAGTACCACAAGGACCGGGAAAGTACCCAAATTGACGACAATCAAGTCAAGAACAGTGAGAAGCCACACAGGGGGGTTGATCACTAAGATCAAAAATGGATGGAATATTCAATAAAACCACCAAATTAGACGAAAACAATACCGTAACCGGTATTTGCTAACTTGAAAACCGACGTACCGCGCACTTGCCAAGGCAAATACAGCAATAACAAGGCAATTGGAGACGTTTAACGACTAACGGTACTTACTAAAGTACCACCATGACATGGAAGCAAAAGCAGAATTACCGAACCTAAGAACTTGAAGGATGAAACCCTGGAAAGGCCTAACGGCCCAACCACTATATTAACAAACATACCAGTCAGCAGGCAGAGTGGACCTGGTCAAGACCTCAAACATGGCAACGCCATGAAGGTTTCTTCCAAACTCAAGATTTATTTTAAAACCCAGAATTTTTCTTTCAAACCACAACTTTTCTTTTTAAACCTCAAATTTTTTAAAACCAAACCAAAATAATTACGGTAAGTATCATAGAATGATACAAGAGGAGCTGACAATAGAATACTTCACCTAGACGTGTGACGAGCACTACGAGTGTACCCATTACAGGATGTGGGACGACCGCATCCGAAGGAGCTGCGGGCCTGACAGACCCTTTTGGAGTTAGTCAAGTAAGTGGAACGTACCAATAAGGAACCCCACGTATGTATACATGTAGTGTACGAAACACGGGAAGAAGTAGTCAGCTCGTTCTAGGACCATAGGTAAATGTAAACCGGAACAGTTGGATACCTCGAACGATCAAAGAATCAAGTAAGCTCACGCGCAAAAAGGAGTCAAGACTTACTCCTGGAGGACGATTAAGAGTCAAAAAGTGCGAGAAGCACTAGTAATTGACTAAAGACATTGGATATGTCTCAAGAATTCGAAACGAAAGCATATTAGCTGGAATGGAAACCCAACATAAGCACAATAAGGCAAGGCTGAAATACCCCAAACCTTAAAAGGTTGTTTTAAATATTAAATTATAATTTATTAAGACTAAAAAGAGTCTTAGAAATATTAGTAAACAATTTAATAAATAGTAAATACAATTATTTGCCTAAAAAGCAACAAAGGGCGAATTATGCTCTAAGCTTGGAATAACCTTGGTTAGACTTAATAAATTTACTAAGACCTTATATATATATTAATAAATTTAATTAATCAGTTACCAAAGAAAACTGAGCTTGAAAACAAGTTAAAACGCAAAATGTGCTTTGACGAGCCTTAAAAGCACGTTTTGAGTAACTGGTGTATAAATGAGTTTTGAATGGCTAAATGACCATTAATACTCTTTTATTAATATGTGTACTATTTAGTATCACATTTAGAAGTTTAAAATAATAAGAAATTAATATTTCACTTTTACGTGTTTTGTTATAGTGAATAGTAACTAAAAATAAGCTAGTTTGTAACATATATTAACATATGTAATTTAATTGAGCTATAAAGACCAAATAACCCCTTATATGTTAATTTGAGTCGGTTTGCATGTGCTGTGTCGACAGCCTTGCTTACTGATTGAACAATAAGTGAGCAATCAGAGAATGTGGAAAAAGGCACTATTTGCTTATTGTATTTAATTCCTTCAAAAGCAACTACAATCACCCACTCTCTCATTTCCTTACTATCTCACGTACTACTTCTCCTTCTGTTCTCTCTTTCACGATTGAAAACACCAGCAACATATTCCAACTTCAGATTCATACAACTTCTAGCTCACTTATCCAAATCTAAAACCGAGACCACCGATCTCTTAGTTTAATCAAGCTCTTCGACTTAGTACCTTCAAATCTTCAAGAGCTCCACTTTGGTGCCAAGAGGAATCTCCATGGGAAGAGCTTGAGGCCATCTTCTTACGTATAATTTTTCTCCTTTGCTTCAAGGTATGGAAACTCAAAGAAAGTGGTGTTTCCTATACGTTTTATGTTAACCAAAGGTAGAACTTAAGTTGTCTACTGAAACTACCTAAAGAGCCAATGGTTATGACTTAGAAAAATGTTCTCAAAAGACTAGTAAAAAAACATACGAACTGCTGTTTGTATTTGCAGGTGAGAGGCAAATATATTGTGGGAAATTCAGTGTTTAAGGTTTATGCAATTTAAATTGTGCACTACGTTGTTATGTGGTGTATATTTGGGTGAAATTTTGAGTATAAGGGTGTACTGGGAAGTTTATATAACTGATAGGTGAAGAGAACTTGCGAAACAGAGCAGGAATAAATTCCAGTACGTCGTTCTGTATGTTGGGTCCGGGACCTAAATCATGGGTCATGTCCCGGACCAGTATTGCAAAATAGGCCGTGAGTTGTGAATATATATAGGTCCGGGACTTGGGTCTTAAGCAAGGACCCGGACCAAAACACGTAACATTTCCGAGAAATTTTTGCCTAGACTGGTCCGGGACTTAGGACCAGTATAAAGTCCCGGACCACCCATTGAAAGAAACCGAGAGATAAGTTAAGAATAGGTCCGGGACCTATGTTGGGGAGCAAGTCCCGGACCACTAATAAATTTGGTTCGTAGGTATTTAAATGATGACAAACCATAGGGAAAAGTTAGTAAAAATTATGAGGTTATATATGACATATCAGGAGTGTTATAATGACAGTTTAATAGATGAGAAGTTAAAATAAAATGTGGAAAAGAAATAACTAGAAATATGAAGTAGTTAATGTTAACGGTGAACTAGTACGTTAATTGACCGACGTTACTAAATGTGTTTAGGATTCTCTCAAGGTGGGAACGAGTCGAGGCAAGGACCGAGGTATGGTTTTCTTGCAGTCTGTTGCCTACCGGTTTACACCGGCTTGTGTGTTGTTTGTTTTCTGTGTGTTTATGACCTTGTAAGACTTAAGTCATGTAATGAGTTTACAGTTGTTCATTTATTATGTTGTTGAGATGCGACTCATTTCCCTTGTGTGTCTAACCAGACTTAAACACTTGATTGTGTTCTGTGTATTGTTACAATGTTGTACTACTAACAAGTGCTAACGGGGAAGTGAGGAGACCGGTAGTTCCGGCCACGCGTGTGAGTATGGGAGTCGATGTCATTTACCGGTTCGATTCTCTTTGTATGTTTAGGTTGCTTTCCAATTTGGTTTCAACCTTCCCTTTAGCTTATCCAAAGCTATTTTACTGACTCACGTCGGGCCACAGGGGCATACTATGTTTATTCGGTGTGCTTGGGATAACTATATCCGACACACCTGGTGTTTAAGTTATCCGTTCAATTTAAAGTAACGGTGACAAGTTATGTAACGAGCTTAGTATGA